>PVKC010011770.1:0-24347 GCA_004027635.1 Crocidura indochinensis | reverse complement strand
TTTCTTTCTTTCTTTCTTTCTTTCTTTCTTTCTTTCTTTCTTTCTTTCTTTCTTTCTTTCTTTCTTTGTTTTTTGGGCAATACCTGGTGACTCTTGGGTTACTCCTGGCTATGCACACAGAAATTGCTCCTGACTTGGGGGGACCATATGGCACCCCAGGGGATGGAACAGCGGTCTGTCGTAGGTTAACATGTTCAAGGCAAATGCCCTACCACTTGCGCCACCTCTCCAGCCCCTTAAATGGACTTCTAATGGAGGTGGAACAGCAAGATAGAATGAATATTTTGAGAAGCATTCATAAGCTATATCTTTTCTATATGGGATCTCATTGTATGAATTATTATGTGTCAGGAGATGCACTTGACAGCATCTATATAGTGAGGAAAACTGGAGTTTGAGGTCCTAAAATTGCTTGTTGCCTTCTACTTGTCCAAGTGCAGAAAGCAATCATGCAGTGGGTTCTTGGTAAAGGACAGTCTTTTTTCTTTTTTTACAGTTGGGGCAAGAAATCTATCCATTTCATAGTCTGTGAAAAGGGAAAGGTCATTCGTTAAATTTGTCCTGTCTCCTCTCCCCTAACTTCTTTTTTATGTGAAATGTCTCATAATTAAAAAGTACAGATTCTATATAGACACAGAAGCTTTTCAGTATAGACCACATTTCCCAAAGTGCTTATTATACATGGACGTGCTTGGAGAATTAGATTTCTGTGGTTTTGACTTTAATTGCCCTGTGATTATGCTTTTGTTCTTTGTTTTAAGATGACCAGTCAATAGAGTTGTATGGTTTTAATTTTATCTGAAGTGCAGTAGGAGAATAGGCATCAGAGCTTGCTTCCTCTCAGCCCCCACCTTTTCTTTATTAGTTAGTATTCTCATAATTTTTATATATTCAGATCTCATGAAAGAGCATTAGGTTTGATCAAATATTTGAGGGAAATATAGTTTTCTTTTCAATTTTTTTGAATTGGATACAAAAGGGCAACAAAACATGAGTTTTACTGTGTCTTCACCATAGCACTCTCTACCCTTACCTTCCCAGCCAGCACAGAACAGTGATATGTGAAGCTTGTGACAAACTGGAAAAAGTGTAATTTAATATAAAATTGTAGGCCCTTGTCTTTGAATATCAGTTACCATGGTAACTGAGGCAAAAGCTTGACAGACCAAGTTATTTAGACAACTGAACTTGAGTTTTCTGTGTAAGTGTGGAAACTAAAAATATTTAAAGCAAAGGTACCTTTAATTGTCCATTTAATGGCTTTGCCTGGCACTGAGATCATCATTGTTGTCCCTGTGTGGATGAGTGGCTGACACCCATTTGGCTTTAGAAGAAGAGCTCCAAGAAGAACAAGCATGATAGCAGTTTGCAGGGTACAAGCTGAACAAAAAGAAAAATTAATTTCCAATTTTCCTATGGAAGCACAGTCTGTCTGGATACTTTTACTTACTGTATTATGGACCTTTTATGGGGGAAAAGGGAATTGTTAGAACAAACAATTAATTTGGCCAGACAGGCTTGATGCAATCAGAGGGGGTCCCTTGCCCTTCTCCTCTCATAGTGACTCAGATAGAACCAAATATATAATCATATATATATGATCACATATATAATCATAGTACCTGGATGTGTGGCACCTTAAATCTAAGAATGCTAGAACAACAACCAAAAAACCCATCTTCCCACCAGATTATTTACAGATAGAGCTTCTGGTGGGATGGAAGTGCTGCTTGTTGCTGGGTCTTCAATCTGAATCTACAGCCAAGAGTTGCTTGTTCAAGAGGCCATCCAGCTAAAAGCAAAGTTTGTGAATGCAAATCACTGGAACTATCAGATATTGAGAACAAGGGAAATAGAAAAAAACCCAAACAGCAAATTTGGTTCTGCCAATTGCCCCAGCCAGCAAGCTCCCTAAATCTCCCAGTGTCCTTTCTCCCTCTAACCCATTCTTAATAAAAATCTGTCTTGCTAGAAAGATAGAACATAATAAGACACATGACAGACCCAGATTGAGTCCCCAGCATTGCATATGGTTCATGGAGCAGCATTAGGAGTGATCTCTGACCATAGATATATATGACCCCATCAAACACAAAATATCTGTCACTATCCTCCTGCCTTGAGTCACCTGGTTGAAAACTTTTCTCTAAAGAGATGGAGAAATCTCTGGTGAATTCAGTCTAAGCTGTGTGTTCATTTGAAATTACATACTCCTAACATATTCTAGGTATTGAGTTTAGAGCAGGAAACAAAGAAATAAAAAGTTCCCCTAATTTAAGTCAATGAAGATCAAAGAAAAGTGTAGCTCTCCAGGACCTGAGGTGAGTGGGTTGAGAAAAGATTACACAGAGAGATAAAATAGCAGACTCAGATGTTCAACTTGGACAAATATGAATATATTTCTTCTAGCTATGACTTTTCAGTATGAAGCAATCAATCTATTTGAGAACTATGTTCTCCATCCAGCTAAATTTTTGTCAAATTTGAAAAAGATTTTCTTGGTTTGGGCCAAAACTAGTAGTGCTCAGGGTGTGCTCCTGGCTCTGTGCTCAGGTACCTTTCCTGACAGGGCTCTAGAGATCATATAATATACCAAGGACCAAACTGCCTATGTACAACAAGATTGACTGTTTACAAGTCTTAACCTCTGTGTTATCTTTCTGGTTCACAGATGAATTTTATTTATTTATTTATTTTTGTTGTCAATTATTTTAGTTTTTTTCAAGTGGTTCTTTTTTATATATGTATAATTTTTATTTTAATCATATTGGCTTAGATATTGTTGACAGTCATATTTTAGGTACAAATTAACATAAAATCAGGGGAACTCCCATCACCAAATTGTCCTCCCTCCACCTCCATTCCCATTCTACTTTCCATATCCTCTTCCCTAACCTCTGGGGTTGCTAAAGCAAGTGGTCCTCCTTGTGTCTAGCTTACTACCTAGTGGTCTTACACCTGTTTGGTCTTGGTTACCCCCTTTATCCCCCCTAATTGGGAGGCAGGAATAGTTAGTTCAAGTTATGTGGTTTTGTTTGAAAAAAGAGAAAATTAATAACCTGGAGAGAGGGAAAAAATTAGAAGAGAAAAAAGATAAAAAAAATAAATAAAGGGATTAAGTACTCCGGGAATGGGTCGTCCTTGGTTTGAGAAACAAATAAAATATCCAGTGAGCATTCAAAAAAAAAAAAAAAGAAGTATCGTATAAAGGTCATGGTTTTGAGATAGAATTATGGCAGTGTACATAAGAAAAGAAAAGAAGAAAATAAATAAGTAAATATAAATAGAGATATCCACTTCGATAGCCAAACCACAATAATGAGATCAACAAAAGATAGATAAGCAAATAATAATATTAAAAAAAAAGATTGGTTTGTGCTTGTTTTTTTCCCCCCTCCTGCAGATGCACAGTAAATATTGGGGTCATTCAAATAGGAATTTCCTTTGCCTAAGAGATACAGGGTTTCTCCACCCTTGCCATATATTGTCACAGGATTGACTATAGACTCCTTTCAGGTTCATTTACTCTCCCCTTGGTGCTTTTGTATGGGAGATTTCTGCTGTATCTTGGTTGATAAAGTCAGACCTCTGTATCTGGAGGTCTTGGCATCTAAACGAGCCAAGGAGTTGAACTTCTGCTTATGTTTTTCTGCGTGGTTCTAGAAGTTCTGTTCCCTTAGTGTCGTTTTAATCCATCTTCTGTGATTGGCAGACCTGGTCTTTGCGCTGGTCCTAGGGAGGGGCCTGGGATAGCGTTTATGTTTCCAGGAATCCCCTTCTGTTGCCATAGTCTCAGACAGACCTCTGGAACTAGGGGATCATAGTTGTTATGTAGGTCGTAGCTCATGCCCTAGACTAGGGCTTTTTTATTGGTCCCAGTATACATATAATCTGGCCATGGTTCTGTCAACCAGTCGTCTGTAAATCACGGTCTTGGCATATGGATAGACCAAAGGGTAACAAGTCTTCTGGTGAGGTAGGATAATTTGCTCTTAGGTCGAGTTGTTCCCATTTTCCTCGTCAGGATATTTCATATTAGGGCTGGCACTTGTTGGTGTCTGAGCACTATTACAGGTGTCCCGGTTGGGATTTGTTTCCTGTGGTTGTTGTGATGAAGTATGTCATTTCTATGTCTGTGATCCATGGTTCAAGGCTGGATGGCTGGTATCTAATCACCTGTGGTCTGAGTTGGGTCCACGTGACATATTTTCAAGGTAGGAGATACCCCTGTATTGTAAACAAGTATGAGTTCTTATCCCTAATGAATAAGAGCTCTATTTTATAGATTTCCCCCTTTTTTACTGTGCCTTTGCAGGGAAAAAAGGTGTTACATTAACTTCCTGGTGCATTTGAGGGTGGAGAGAGAAGAAAACTAAAATAGATCAGGGTCCAGGAGATAGCATGGTGGTAAGGCATTTACCTTTCATGCACAGATGAATTTTAAAAGAGTAAGTTCTATGGCTAGCTTTGGTTGAGTTACATTAGAATACTTCTTTGAGTCCTCTTCAGGAAAGTGGGTATATGGATAATGAAATATGAAGAAATGAAGGAGCACACAATGTTATGTGGATGAACAAGATGCTCTAAATTTAATGTGAAGAGTCAGAGGTATATATGGGGGATTGTGCCAGTCATAGGAATGAAAATAATGCTCATATTTGTTTCTTTGCAAAGTACATTATTTCTCTAGTTAACAAAGCTTTTTCAGTATACATTGCTTGATCTTCAAAACAATTCACCTGGTTCTAGGTGATTTTCAGACCTTATGAATAGATACATTTCAATTAAGAGTCTAGAGAATAAAAAGAAGGTAATTTTAACATCTCAAAGCAGTTCCTCTCTGGCCAGGACTTATGTGTCAATACTGATGTAGAGTTTTAGCAAGAAGCCAAGATTTTCCTATCAAATTTCCTTTTCCTAAGGAAACAGATTTTTTGATCTAGGGCTTATTACAAATAACTAACTTCCTTAAGTCTAGCTTTTGGAAGGGGCAATAAAAGAGACAAACTTATATGAAAGAGATCCAAATCTATACCCAGCTAATTTTTTCTAAACAGGCCAATGCTCTTTCCTTGCCAAACTCTGGATGTTAAATCTAAGGCAAGTACTAGCTAGCAAGTAATTAAAGTCCCAAAGCAAAACATTCCTTTCTGTGTAAAACTGCAGGGCATTTTAAAGACATGAAGAAATAAAATTTTTTTTAGAAAATATTCATTTATTTTTGAATTAGACACAATGACATTTATTAAATTTATTGCAACATACTCAGTTAATAACAAAGAGTATACCACTTAAAACACAAAAAACCATAAAGATCAGTATCATTTATTTCTCTTATTTTGCATTTGAGAACTGAGACTTTTAGGAAGGAATAAATAATTTGCTGAAGGTCATACAAAAATTAAGAATCTGAGATTTAGGTAATTCAAGAAGAAAGCTCACACATTTTAAAAATATTTTTTAACTGCAACCCAACTACAGACATGTTTATAATCACGATGCTTAAACAAGGACACTATTATAAAAAAAGAAATTAAAATAAATCTTCAGTTCATTTTCCATTTTTTCTTCTCTTCTTTTTCTTCTTTATCTTAGTTTTCTTCCTCTTCTTTTTCTATTTTTTTTGGTCACACCCAGCATTGCTCAGAGGTTACTCCTGGCTCTATGCTCAGAAATAGCTCATGGCAGACTCGGGGGACCATATAGGATGCCGGGATTCAAACCACCATCCTTCTACATGCAAGGCAAATGCCCTACCACTGTGCCATCTCTCAGGCCCTTCCTCTTCTTTTTTCTTTCTCATCCCCTTCTTCATTTTCATTTTTCCCTTTATTTAAACATTTTGATTACATATATGATTGTGATTAGGTTTCGGTCATGTAAAGAACACCCCCTTCACCAGTGCAACATTCCCACACCAATGTCCCAAGTCTCCCTCCCTCTCACCCCACCAAATCCTGTACTCCAGACATGCTTTCCAGTTTTCTCATTTATTCACGTGATTTTGGTAGTTTTCTGTGTAGTTATTTCTGTAACTGCACTTACCACTCTTTGTGGTGAGCTTCATGAAGTGAGCTGGAAGTTCCAGTCCTCCTCTCATTGTCTCTGATGATTGTTGCAAAAATGACTTTTATTTCCTTTAAAACCCATAGATGATTGAGACTATTCTGCGTCTCTCTCTCCCTTTGACTTATTTCACTCAGCATGGTAGATTCTACGTACATCCATGTATAGGAAAAAATCATGACTTCATCACTCCTGACAGTTGCATAATATTCCATTGTGTATATATACCACAGTTTCTTTAGCCATTCGTCTGTTGAAGGGCATTTGTATGTTTCCAGAGCCTGGCTATTGTGAATAGTGCTGCAATAAATATAGGTGTGAGGAAGGGGTTTTTGTATTGAATTTTTGTGTTCTTAGGGTATATCCCGAGGAGTGGAATAGCTGGGTCTAATGGGAGCTCAATTTCCAGATTTTGGACAAATTTCCATATCACTTTCCATAGAGGTTGGACTAGACTGCATTCCCACCAGTAGTGGATAAGAGTTCCTTTCTCTCCACATCCCCGCCAGCACTGATTATTCTCATTCTTTGTGATGTGCGCCAATCCCTGTGGTGTGAGGTGGTATCTCATCATTGTTTTGATTTGCATCTCCCTGAACATTAGTGACGAGGAGCATTTTTTTTCATGTGCCTTTTGACCTTTGTATTTCTTTTTTATCAAAGTGTCTATTCATTTCTTCTCCCCATTTTTTGATGGGGTAGGATGTTTTTTCCTTGTAAAGTTCTGTAAGTGTCCTATATGTTTTGGATATTAGCCCCTTGTCTGATGGGTATTGGGTGAATAGTTTCTCTCACTCGGTGGGTGACTCTTTTATCCTGGGCACTATTTCTTTTGAGGTTCAGAAGCTTCTCAGTTTAACGTATTCCCATCTGTTGATCTCTGCTTCCACTTGTTTGGAAAGTGTAGTTTCCTCCTTGAAGATGCCTTTCATCTCAATGTCATGGAGTGTTTTACCGACGTGTTGTTCTATATACCTTATGGTATCAGGTCTGATATCAAGGTCTTTAATCCATTTGGATTTTACCTTCGTTCATGATGTTAACTGGGGGTCTAACCAAGTGGCTAACCAGTTCTGCCAGCACCACTTGTTGAAGACGTTTTCTCTGCTCCACTTAGGATTTCTTGCTACTTTGTCTAAAATTAGGTAATTGTATGTCTGGGGGACAATGTCTGAGAACTCAAGCCTATTCCACTGATCTGAGGATCTGTCTTTATTCCAATTCCATGCTGTTTTGATAACTATTGCTTTGTAGTACAGTTTAAAGTTGGGTAAAGTAATGCCTCCCATTTTCCTTTTCCCTAGGAGTGATTTGGCTATTCTAGGGTTTTTATTATTCCAGATGAACTTCATAAGCTTTTGATCCACTTCTTTGAAGAATGTCATGGGTATCTTTAAGGGGAATCACATTAAATCTGTATAATGCTTTGGGCTATATTGCCATTTTAATGATGTTAATTCTGCCAATCCATGAGCAGAGTATGTGTTTCCAGTTCCATGTGTCCTCTCTTATTTCTTGGAGCAGGGCTTTATTGTTTTCTTTGTATAGGTCTTTCACTTCTTTGGTCAAGTTGACTGCAAGATATTTGAGTTTGTGTGGCACTATTGTGAATGGGATTGCCTTCTTGACTTCCTTCTCTTCCCTATCATTATTGGCGTATAAAAAGGTCATTGATTTCTGTGTGTTAATTTTGTAGTCTACCACCTTGCTATATGAGTCTATTGTTTCTAGAAACTTTTTGGTAGAGTCTTTAGCGTTTTCTAAGCAGAGTATCATATCGTCTGCAAACAATGAGAGCTTGACTTCTTCCTTTCCTGTCTGGATTTCCTTGATATCTTTTTCTTGCCTGATCACTATAGCAAGCATTTCCAGTACTATGTTGAAGAGGAGCCATGAGAGTGGACAGCTTTGTCTTGTACCAGAATTTAGAGAAAAGGCATTTAGTTTTTCTCCATTGAGGATAATATTTGCCAGTGGCTTGTGGTAGATGGCTTCAACTAGATTGAGGAAGGTCCCTCCCACTCCCATCTTGCTGAGAGTTTTAATCAAGAATATGTGTTGGACCTTATCAAATGCTTTTGTCTGCGTCTATTAATATGATCATGTGATTTTAATTTTTCTTCTTGTTGATGTTGTGTATGATGTTGATAGATTTACGAATGTTAACTATCCTTGCATTCCTGGGATGAAACCTACTTGGTTGTAGTGTATGATCTTCTTGAAGATGCATTGGATCCTATTTCCCAGGACTTGTTGAAGATCTTTGCATCAGCGTTTATCAGGGATATTGGTCTGTAGTTTTCTTTTTTTTTTTTTTTTTTGTCAGCATCTCTGTCCAGTTTTGGTATCAAGGTGATGTTAGCTTCATAAAAGCTGTTTTGGAGTGTTCCCATTTTTTCAATTTCATGAAAGAGCCTGGCTAGAATTGGTAGTAGCTCCTCTTGAAAGATTTGAAAAAATTCATTAGAAAATCCATCTGGACCTGGGCTTTTCTTTTTGCGCAGATGTTTGATTACACTTTCAATTTCCTCAGTGATGATGGGGGTGTTTAGATATTCTACATCCTCCTTACTTAAATGTGGAAGTTTATAAGTGTCCAAGAATTTTTCCATTTCTTCTAGGTTCTTATGTTTAGTAGTATAAAGATTCTCAAAGTAGTCTCTGATTACCCTTTGGATCTCTGTACTATCTGTCATGATCTCCCCCTTTTCATTTTTAATACGGGTTATCAGACTTTTCTCTCTCTCTTTCTTTGTGAGTTTTGCCAGTGGCCTATCAATCTTATTTTTTCAAAGAACCAAGTTCTGCTTTAGTTGACCTTTGAGATTGTTTTTCAGTTTTCCACTTCATTGAGCTCTGCTTTCAGCTTTGTTATTTCCTTCTGTCTCCCTATTTTTGGTTTCTTTTGTTGGTCATTTTCTAATTTTGTGAGCTGCTTCATTAAGTTATTCAGGTTTGCCCTTTCTTCCTTCCTGATGTTTGCTTGTAGAGCTATATATTTTCGTCTCAGGACCGCTTTTGCTGTGTCCCATAGATTCTGGCAGTTTGTGTCTTCATTATCATTTGTTTCCAGGAAAGTTTTAATTTCCTTTTTGATTTCATCTCAGACCCACTGGTTGTTCAGTAGCAGGGTGTTTAATTTTCCAATTGTTAAACTTTTTCTTCTGTGTGGCTTTGTAATTCACATCGAATTTCAGAGTCTTGTGGTCAGCAAAGGTAACCTGCGAGATTTCTATCCTCTTGATTTTATGGAGGTATGTTTTATGTGTCAGCATGTAGTCTATCCTGGAGAATGACTCATGTAAATTGGAGAAGAATGTATATCAGGCTTTTTGGGATGGAGTGTCCTATATATATCTACTAGTCCTCTTTCTTCCATTGCTCTTTTCAGGGCTAGTATGTTTTTGTTGGGTTTCAATCTGGTTGACCTATCAAGTGTTGACTAGGCCGTGTTGAGGTCTCCCACAATTATTGTTTTATTATTGATTTTTTTCTGATTTGTCAGTAATTTTATAGATAATTTGCTGGTCTCTCATTGGGTGTATATATGTTTAATAGTCTGATTTCTTCCTGATGCACATATCCCTTGATTAGAACATAGTATCCATCTTTGTCCCTTACAACTTTTCTTAGTATAAAGTTGGTGTCATCAGATATTATATGGTCACCCCAGCTTTTTTGAGGGTATTGTTGCCTGGATGATTTTTCTCTAGCCTTTGATTTTGAGTCTATTCTTGTTCTGACTCTTCAGATGTGTTTCTTGTAGGCAGCAGAAGGTTGGATTCATCTTTTTGACCCATTTTTCCACTCTGTGTCTTTAATTGGTGAATTTAGTCCATTGACATCGAGGGAGATGATTTTCATAGGAGTTAATGTGATCTTTGTAGATCAGTTTGCTGTGTTTGTTTGTCTCTCTTGTCTTAGAGTAGACCTATCAGGTTTTCCTTAAGGCTGGTTTATCATTTGTGAAGTTTTGAGCTGTTGTTTATCCATAAAGCTATGCATTCTTCCTTCAAAATTGAACGTGAGTCGGGCTGGGTGCAGTATTCTTGGTGAGGCATTCATTTCATTCAGTCTTGTCACAATATCCCACCATTGTCTTCTGACCTTGATAGTTTCTTCTGACATGTCTGCTGTAAGTCTTAGGAATGCGCCTTTGAATGTAATTCCCTTTTTGATCTTGCTGCATTCAGTATTCTATCTCTATCTGTGGGATTTGTCATTGTAACGAGGATGTGTCTTGGGGTGTTTTTCTTTGGGTCTCTTTTAGCTGGTACTCTTCAGACATGCAGGATTTGATTGCATGTAGTCTTTAACTTTGGGAGTATCTCTTTGATGATGTCTTTGACAGTTGATTCTTCTTGGAGATCTCCTAACTGGGTCTCTGGGACTCCAATGATTCTTATGTTGTTTCTGTTGAGTTTTATAAGATTTCTATTTTTATCTGTTCACATTCCTATAGTACTTTTTTGCATTGCCTTTTCTTTTCCACTTTCTTCTGTTGTGTTGAGATTTTCTGCATCACATCTTCCAGTGCTCTGATTCTCTCCTCAGCTGATGATACCCTGCTGGCGAGGCCATCCATTGAGGTTTTCAGTTGAGCTACTGTGTTTCTCAGATCTGTTATTTCAGTTTGGATTTTCTGATTTCTGTCTTTGTGTTCTGTTCAGATCGATTTACGCTTTCCTTTACTTCTTCAAACATCTTCCATATTGCTAGTTTAAGTTCCTTGTCCAAGAGGTTAATCAAGTGGTTGGAATTTATTAGATCATCCAAGCTTTCATCTTCATTTACTGTGCATGAAGTTTGCTTGCGAGGTTTCACCATTGTCACACTTGTAGTGTTGTTTTTCCTGCGTGTTGTGGCGGGGTTTATTGGTTAGAAAGAGTGTGCGGCTGTGAAGTAAAGTGGTTGCACTCTTCTGCTGTCACTAGTTGACAGGCAGAGCAGGAGATGTTTCCCTTGAGTCCTCAGCATGGATAAAGGCACAGCAGGGCGGGGCCTCTGCAGGCCAGAGAGCTCAGCTTATTGGACGGCGACCCCCACTGCTAGAAGTTACTTACAGGCAGCTTCAGAATACAGTTTTTTTTTTGGGGGGGGTGCTGGGGCGACCTTCAGGATTCAAAGACACAGGCAGACAGGCAGAAAGAGGAGAGGTTTCCCTTGAAGTCCTCAGCGTGGATAAAGGCACCCCAGGGCAGGGCCTCTGCAGGCCAGACAGCTCAGCTTATTGGATGGCGACCCCCACAGCCAGAAGTTACTTACAGGCAGCTTCAGAATGCAGTATTTTTTGGGGGTGCTGGGGAGACCTTCAGGATTCAAAGACACAGGCATACAGGCAAAAAGAGGAGAGGTTTTCCTTGAAGTCCTCAGCATGGACAAAGGCACAGCAGAGCGGGGCTTCCACAGGCCAGAGAGCTCAGCTTATTGGTCGGTGACCCCCACCACCAGAAGTTACTTACAGGCAGCTTCAGAATGCAGTTTTTTTGAGGGTGCTGGGGAGACCTTCAGGATTCAAAGACACAAGCAGACAAGCAGAAAGAGGAGAGTCCCTTCTTTATTTTCTTCTTCCTCTTCTTCCCCTTCTTCCTCTCTTGTCTCCTTTTTCTTCTTTTCTTTCTCTTTCTACTCTTTTTCTTCTTTATATTCCACTTTTTCCTCCTCCATTTTTCTTCCTCTTCTTCCTTTTTCTTTTTATTCTTCCCCTTCTTCCTCTTCTTCCTACTCTGCTTCTTCTCTCACACTTCCTCCAACTCTTCTTAATATTCTTTTCCTGGGTCTCTGGTACTCCAATGATTACTATGTTGTTTCTGTTCAGTTTATCAAAGACTTCTATTTTAATCAATTCACATTTTTTGAGTAGTTAATTCATTGTCTGATCATTTGCTTTAAGGTTATTTTCCAATCTCTTCTGCTGTATGGAGTTATTCTGCATCTCATCCTCTGGCTCACTGACCCTGTCCTAAGCTGCTGTCACTCGCTTGGAAAGGCTTTCCATTGAGGTTTTCATTTCATTTACTGAGTTTTTCAGATCTGTTGAGTTTGGAGTTTTCTGAGTTCTATCATTGTGGCCTGTTTAGTTTGATCTATGCTTTCTTTGAGTTCTTTGAGCATCCTCCATATTAATACTCTAAACTCCTTATCTGAGAGATTTTTCAGGTCATCTTCATTCTCTATGCATGGTGTTGTCATGTATGCATTGTTTCCCCATTGCAACACTTATATAGTGGTTTTTTGCTATGTGCTGTGCTGGTGTTCGTGGGTTAGAAGATGCATGTGGCCAAGAAGTGAAGCAGAGCGGCTGTGTTCCTCTGGCTATAGCGTTTTTTGTCTGTCTTGTGCAGAAAAGCAGACAGGGAGCAAGGCAGCTCTCTTTTATAATGGCTCTCTGGGTTTAGGCCCCGGAGGTTGCATCAATGATGTCTTCTTGGCTGTTTTGGGCAGAAAAGCAGACAGAGAGCAAGACAGAGTCCTTTATAATGGCTATCCTGTGTCCCATCACTTGTCAGCACCCACTTATTGGTGGGGCCCTTACTGGGTTTGGACCCTGGAGATTATGTTCGATGGTGTCTTCTTGGCTATCTTGAGTAGACAGAGCACAAGGCAATAGTGTTTATAATGGTTCTCCGGGTTTGGACCCTGGAGAAAAACAACTCAGTGTAGCTTTAAATGAGAGAGAGAGAGAGAAATTTTTTTCTTTGGTTTTTGGGTCACACCCGGCAGTGCTCAGGGGTTACTCCTGGCTCCATGCTCAGAAATTGCTCCTGGCAGGCACGGGGGACCATATGGGGCACCGGGATTCGAACCAATGACCTTTTGCATGAAAGGCAAATGCCTTACCTCCATGCTATCTCCCGGGTCCGAGAGAGAGAGAAATTTAATCAAGGTTATATTGCCTGTAACAATCCTTATGTTATGAAGTAAAAAAGTTCAAATACATACACACTTAATACAGCAGAAAGCAGATTTGTACATAGGTCAAATAAATGTTTGAACTAGTACCTTCATTATAAGAAATCTTGGTTAGGCATCCACATTGAGGGAAAGCTTCTCAGTGAGCCTTCTGAAGAGATTCTGATAGATAGTTGGAGTTTTATATTTTGACCAAATAAATGTTTGTTACTAAGCATGAGGAATATTGACTCACTATCAAAAATCTTGGTCAGCCATGCAAGCTGAGGAAAGATTTCTCAATGGACCTTCTGATGAGCTTCTGATTAGATAGTGGGAGGTGATAAGTAAGCACATTATTTAACATTTTTTAATTTAAACATGTGGTTATAAATTTGTTCATACTATTGTTTTTCCCCCACACAAAGTGACGTTCAGGGGTTACTCCAGAAATTACTCCTTGCTTGAAGGACCATATGAGATACTGGGGATCAAACCGAGGTCTGTCCTGTGTTAGTTAGCCACTTGCAAGACAAATGCCTTGTACCACTGTGCTATTGCTCTAGCCCCAAATTTCCAGATATTTGTTTTAGGTATTTTACACTTTGTTGTTTTCTTTTATGCACCATGCTTATGTTCTTTGTATAGCAAGGATGGTGGATACTTGAGTCCAAAGTCTTCATTTCTAAGTACTGAATGACATTTTTGAAACGGAATTTTGAGCCTAAATATTAGCGAATTAAGACATAGATAAAATTTATTTATACTGATATTTGACAAGGTTCAGATGATTCCTTAATTTTCCACAGGAAATGGATAAAAATGTCAAAAATATTCACACAATGAAATCAATATTAAGTAGATCATGCCTGGAAGTCTTAGCTAAGTTATCCTAAATAAAGTGAAATGGAAGATTGTTCAGCATAGAACAATAAATGATTTAAGGCCTCCACTTTATTGAATAGGTCCTTATTGTAAGGTTAATAAAAGTTAGCACATAGTTTTACAGTTTCCATTTCATTCTCTCTGAGATGAGAAAAGAACCCAAAGATGGCTGACTTTGTTAGTAAGAGAACATTCAGTGAAAGTAAATTAGAACTTCACATTTTCAGGACATTTGTGATGGAGAATTGTGAAGAAAGATTGAGAGTTTCAGAGTGAATATGGAAGACCAGGGCAGAGGTGTGAGATCAATATACTATAGATCAGAGCTTTTTTTTTCTTCCTGAGAAAAGCATGATAAATATTGAGGTAATTAGAAAAGATAAGAAATATGTAATAACATTAGAGTTTTAACCTCTTTGAAACTTGGAGAGTGACAAAGCTATTTGTCATTTGTCTATTTCAAACTTCTTTAGAAATTGTATTACCTAGGGCCTGGAGTAATAGTGCAATAGTAGGGTGTTTGCCTTGCAAGTCGCTGACCCAGGATGGACCTGGATTGATCCCCATATGGTTCCCCAAGCCAGAAGCGGTATCTGAGCACATAGCCAGGAATAAACCCCTGACCATCACTGGGTGTGGCCCCAAACCCCCTCCCCCCAAATTGTATACCTAGAGTAGAATGTGACTCACTTATCATCATCATGGTCATATCATTATCATATTCATCATCATTTTGCAGTTATGAGAATCAAACTCAGAGCCTCTTACATGTAAGACAACTGCCTTTCCACTGAGTTACATTCCCAACTCAAGAAGCATTTTATAAAGATTGTGCAAGTAATTCAGATAAGTACAAGAAATGCTTGTAGGTGTAAGAAATTGCAAAATGTATTTGAGTCATCATATTAAAATAGAAATCTATATGACTTCTGTTAAAAATTTTTTTATTGAAAGCATTGTGAATTACAAAGTCCTTAATAGTTAGATTTTAGGGATACAGTGACAGTGAATTAGGGCCATTCTCATCACCAGTGTTGACCTCCCTTCACCAGAGTTCCCAGCATGTATCCTAATCCACAATCCTTAACACCCTGGCCGGCTAGTATAAAAGGCACATTTTAAGTTTAGATTGTTATAGTTTGGGTCTCTTGCACCTATTATTAACTTTGGTTTGGATGTTTAGTTCTGTCCTTTTTTTTTTTGTCCACCAATGCACCTGAAGACCACTTTGCCCTTGCCCCCAATCCTCTTTTTTTCTCTCTCAATTTTGTAGAAAAAATGTCAGAAATATGAGGTAAAACAAAATGATTCATGCCCCAAGGTTCTATGAAAAAGGTGTGAGCTCTATTTAGAAGATAAAAATTATATGATAAATTTTAAACTAAAAGGGGAGGTGGTGGAGGCAGGTTTTATATTTTTATAGGTACAGTAGAATTGGGGAAATTAGAAAGGAAATACCATTAACCTAAAAAAAAAGGTTCCCCAATTATGAAGTATCCTGTAATAAGACCAAGTATAGGCTCCAGGCATACTAATTGTTTAACCCCAAAATCATTTTTCACGATCCAGGAAAAGTTTTCTCCTCAATCACCGTTGTCACATTCAAGATTCTGTAATTAGAGACGCTGGATTTTGCACAGATCCTATGTCAAAGCCGGGTGTCACAGAGTGTCTTCTGATTTCATCTCACTGTTAAGTGGTGAGGCAGGGAAACCTGTCCTGAAATAAATTTTTGCTGTTTCCTTGTTGTTAGGATGTCATATGATTCCACCCTGAAGCAAGTTGGTGTCAGGGCAGCAGTAGGGTTTCCCCAGGTGAAAGTTTTGATTCCTAGTGCAGGGGTGCAGGTGCAAAAAAATTCCTGTTTCTAAGGATGGGATTCAAGGGTCAGGGTTGGGTTGTAGATGTTCAATCAACTGAGGCCTAAGTCAAGTCACTATGACAAATGTTTAGGGTAAAAGGTTCCCCTGCACTATAAAATTTATGAGTTCCTATCTCCATTAAATAAGAACTTCTGGAATCATAGGGAAAGACTTTATCCTAGGTTCCATTCTAGGATCTGCTCAAAAATTAAGATCACTAATTACAGAAGAATGACTACAACAACTGTGACAGAGCAGAACCTCTGGATCCATAAAGAAAGACTATCCTAGACTTCCTATGACCTGTGCAAATACCAGGCTCTGTAATTACAGAGGACTGATTCTGACAGCCACATTGAGCAGAATATTTCCTGGCACCATAAAAAAGATCTTTGGGTTCAAGAATGAGCATGTTCGGAGCCTATAGTTGTTTCCATGGACAGTATGCTTCAAGGGTAAAGAAACCCTGTATCTCCTAGGCAAATGAATTTCCTTTCTAATTTTCCCCAATACTTACTGTGCCTATGGGGAAAAAAAAACACTTGCTACACCAGCCCCTCCTTTTATTTTTAGTTGTGTTCTTTGTTGTTGCTTGTTTTGGCTAGGATTTTTTTTCTTTCTTCTTTTAGATCTATATTTATAGCTTCTAGATGGGCTTTTTCCAGTTTTTATTTCTTTTCTTTCTTTTTCAACAAACCACAGAACTTGAGTGAACTATCTTGTTCTGCCTCAAAAATTGAGGGAAAAAAAACAAAAAGTGTATGATACCAGAAGCAAACATTCACATGACTATTGAATGGAAATAAAAAATGATCATACCTAAACAGCAAACCCAAAGTCAACAGAGTCAAGATAACCCAATCTACATCAAGTATACACAGGAGGACCTATACACCAGCAGTTGGGGCGGGGGCAAGGATGCATGCTGGGAACAGAGTTGGAGGGAGGACAACACTGGTGATGGGAATGGCCCTATTTCACTGTCACTATTTACCTTAAATAAAACTGTGAAAGACTAGTAATTCACATTGGCCATTAAAAACAGAGTATTTAGTGTCTTAATTTTAATATGTCTATAATAACATATTATAAGTTTTTGATTCACAGTGACTGTTGATTCCAACACTTAGCTATTGTACTGAGTGCTGCAATGAATAGTGTGGTGTATACTTTCTTTTGAATGAATATTTTCTGTCCTGGGATTGATACCCAAGAGAGAGATTATTGATCATATGGCATCTCAATTTTGAGTTAAATTAGAAACATCTATACTGTTTTCCATAGTGGTTGGATTAGGCAGCATTCCCACTAGCAGTGGGTGAAGGCTATTTTCTCATCACATCTCCACTACAGAGATTGTTCCCATTATTTTTGATATGTGTCACCATCACTGGTGTAAGATGATATCTCATTGTTGACACAGCTTCCTTTTATATTTTTCTTTGCCTAATCTATTTGCTCAATTATTTGAAAGATGCAAAAATGAGAGATTCCTTTTCTCTGAGAACAAATAATATAGTAAAAGATGTTCCTGTTTCTAGACATAGTATTTCTACTATTTCCAAGAATAGTTATATTTAAGTGCTATTTGAACTACAGGGAGGCATTTAAAAAAAGCAGCAGGGATTGTTATTGCTATTACTGCAGATTGTTGATAACTCTATGGACTTAATTAAATGACATTTGGGCAATTGATTTACCCCACCATAGGCAAAAAGCAATTTGTCTCTTAAAGTACATGCAAAAATCAATTTACTATAGTGAAAACTTAATTCTAAGAAGTAAGTTTATACCTTTTAGAAGAGAATAAAGAAGAGAAATTAATGATTTCAAGCAAGAAAATATTTTAGTAAACAAAAGAGTACTAACTATAAGACACATATTTTCATATATCAAAAATTAGCCCAATTTATTAAGCTGCCATAAAAATAAACCCCAAATGGCAAAGAATGTTTGAAATTCACATAACATAGAAAGTATTAATATTCAGGCTATACCAATAATGATAATTTTTTATTAAAAACTTAATTATAGAGGCCAGAAAGATAGGATGGATTTAAGGTGTTGCCTTGCATGCAGAAGGACGGTGGTTCGAGTCCCAGGATCCCATATGGTCCCCCGTGCCTGCCAGGGGTGATTTCTGAGCGCAGAGCCAGGAGTAACCCCTGAGGGCTGCCGGTGTGACACAAAAACCAAAAAAACCCCCAACACCCCCAAAACCCTTAAATATAGTTTAACTTGGTTACAATAGATTAATATTTACAGTTTCAATGTAAAAAGTTAATGTACCTTCACTACTACCAAAGTAGTCACTCCTTCTTACACTATTTCCTTCTAATCCACCTTTACTTTTTCCCCTTGGGTTTTTTTTTTTCAGTCACCCCAGTCCTGGATATGCACTCAGAAATCACTCCTGACTTAGGGTACCATATGGGATGCTGGGGGATCGAACACTTGTCTGTCCTAGGCTAGCTTGTGCAAGGCCTTACTGCCTGTGCCACCGATCCAGCCCCTCCCCTTAGTTTTTAGTCTGTTTTGTATTCTAGGCTAAGAGTTTATCAATATTTTATTCCCTTATTTTGTTTCCCTATACCACGGAGCGTGAGATCATCTGATACTTGTTCTTCTGCCTCTGACTTATTTCACTTAACATGATGATGATAGGTGCATCAAAGACATAGAAAACTGCAAAATCTCTTTTCTTATAAATGTGAATTATTCCATTGTGTAAATATAATAATAATAATGTGAATTATTCCATTGTGTAAATAAAACTACCTTTTTATTTATTCATCTTTCATTTGACATTTAGGTTGTTTCCATATTCTGGCTATTGTACTTATCTCTCTAATGAACATAAGTTTGCATATTAATTTCCAACTTAGGCATGTTTGTATTTGGGGTTAGACCTCTAGGAAAGGGATAGCTAATTAATATGTAAAGCTCCATTTCAACTTTTGGGAGAAGTTGCCACACTGTTTTCCATAGAGGCTTGAACCAGATGAAATTCCTACCAACAATGAGGATTCCACCCCCTTCCCCCCCAACACACACACACACATCCCACCAACATTGGTCGTTTCCAGTTATTTAAAGAAATACATGGCTATTGAAGTGTGATGTAAATTTTAGCAGGAAGGATCCAAACTGGAATGTCAATGACAGAGGTTTCCAGGGAAAATTATATAGTTTTTGCTCATTGAAGGTCCTAAACACTGAACCTAGGAATTAGATTTATGCATCTGTGTGCCCAAATGTTGAACTTTTGAAAGAAAGCTCAACTTTCTTGAAAGAAAAAAAATTTTTACACAGAGTGATTATCCTGCTGTGACTGTGGTAATTCACAGATATGAGGGATATCTTCCATTGTACTGGTGCTGCTTTTCTGAAGCTATGAGTAGCATATATGTTCTTGTGTTATGATTGGTTTCTGGTATTATCTTATTGAAAAAATTCAGGGAATGAATGCATACTAGAATTTTTAAGATAAACTAGAGATGAAGAATAAGCAGCGAAATTGGAAAAAATAAGCATGTTTTAAAAGATTTAGTAGAGTTTCCAAAGGTCTGACACTAATTTTTAATTTTAATTTGTCTTTAGTCATTTGATTTGCTTTAAACTGGAACAATTCCCTTTCTCCAAAGATGATTCTAGCTTTCATTTATTCATTTGTGACACACTTCTTGGTCTTTCAACTGCCAACTGAAAATCATAGTGCACCTCAAGGACAAAAGATGAGGAGAAATAGTCTTATGTGCTCAATCCACAGTGCCTTTTTATGTGTCTGAAGACTGAATGTTGAGCTTCAGCCACTCATGAGGGAGTCTGTTAGATGCTTCTCCGATACGCAGAGAATGTGAGTTCAGAAACGTATACAGAAAAGAAAGCTTAAGTGAGGAATATTAGTAATTTGTGAAATATTTCTTTGGGGAGGACTCAGGATTCCTATGGGGCCCCACTTTTAATTCTTAATGGTTCTTAATTCTTAGTGATTTAATTAATCAAGTGAACAAGAGGACGAAGTGTTGGTAGGGCTAGTTAGTGCTAAGGATACACAGGAACCCTGGTGGTGATTGGGGAGGGTGTCTCCAAGACCACATCCATGATATTCTGAGGACAGAGAATCAAAAGCAGGTGAAATCATTGTGGCCTTTTATGTTCACATTCATTTTGTAATATCTATTTAATTTTTCTATCAGTCTGTGCCACTGTTTGTAAGAGAATACCAATAATTTTTTTTGTAGTGTCTGCATTCTGGATTTGGTCTATTCTTTTATGTGCCTTTTATTATGTACATTTAAATTAAAATAAATTGTTTGGTTCTTGGGCTAGAGTTGGTGGTGTTCTTAGGGTCATGTGGTGACATGAATTAAACTGGAGTTAGTCATAAATGAGGCAATCACCTTAAACTTTGGAATATCTCTTCAGCTCTGATGTGGTGCTGAGGATCACACCCTGGATTCATGTATGCAAGACATGTATTTTACCACTGAGCACATTCCCAACCTGAAATGCCTTACTATTTGTTTATTTAGCACCTATACTTTTTAAAATAAGTTGTTATATCTATGTTCAATTGGAGACAACTGTGACATTTTTTGGAATGAACGTCAAATATGATGTTAGACTCTTCTTGCTCTATAATTTAAGACAATAGGATCTAGTTACTCCTTATAAGATGCCTTGAGATTGATGAATAAGCACAGGCTATTACAAAGTAATTCATTTCTTGTCAATTATTCATCAAATGTTCATTAATGAGTTTAGCATTTATTTTATCATTGATTAGGCTTATTATTGACTTATAAATTAGAAAATGGCAATTGTCTGGTCATTCCTTGTGTATTTATTAGCTGTAATAGTTCTATAGCAGAATTTAATTATATCAACTATTTAATTGTTTTTCAATTCAGGGAAGAAGGGATAAAATAGTTTGATCTATTAAATAGATATCAATAAGTATTAGGAATTGTGCTAAAGAATATATAGCATGCATACCTATGTCTAATAGAAAGCAATTATATAAAATAAATCAAACAAATAATTCAAAGGTTCTTATTTTGGACAGGGCCTTCTTTATTACTTTAGTATTGTTCTAATCCCTTTTGTATAGTATTAGTTTACTAGGCTGTCATAACAAAATCCTATGGACTGGGTAATTTAAACAATGGGAATTAATTTCTCACAGTTATGGAAGAGAGAAATCCAAGACTAAGGTGTTGACAGGATTTGTTTCCTTCTAGATCTTTCTCCTGGGTTTTTAGATAACTACATCCACACTTTGTCTTCCCATGTTTATGTCTGTGTGTTGACTGTCCTAACCTCCTTTTCTCACAAGGACAATACCCCTATAACCTCATTTAACCTTATAGCCCCTTTAAAGACACTATCTCCAGATATAGTCACATTCTGAGGTTAAAAATCTCAGCATAGGAATTTTAGGACACAAGTCAATTTATGGCATGAATATTCATGTTTTCCCCTTAAGTAACAGCAGGCCTCATTAAATATCAGCGAACTTCTAAACTGCTTCATAAATTCTTTACATGATTCTAGAAATTTTCTAGTAAAAACTTTCTAAGAAGTGAAATAATTGAAAATACAAGTGAAGGGAAAAATGCATCATAGAAACCTCTTATAAGAGTTTCCATGATTTATAAGAAGGTATGAAGGAGAGAATAATAGTCATTTTTCTGAACAACTTATTAAGGATACAGTAAATATGTGAATATAAATATATGTTAATTTATATATTTAACATAAAATATATGTAAATGTAATATGTTAACATGTTATTTATGTTAATATACATGTTAATATATGTCTATATTTAAACTCAAAATAAAATATATAGGTCTATACATACATAAAATTTCATCTATATTGTTTTGTTCTTAAAATAGGCTGTTCTGTTAGTACTCTCACTATCATTCTCCTTTTTAAAAATTAGGAAGTTAGGGCCCGGGAGATAGCATGGAGGTAAGACGTTTGCCTTTCATGCAAAAGGTTATCGGTTCGAATCCCGGTGCCCCATATGGTCCCCCGTGCCTGCTGGGAGCGATTTCTGAGCATGGAGCCAGGAGTAACCCCTGAGCACTGCCGGGTGTGACCCAAAAACCAAAACAAAAAAATTAGGAAGTTAAGAGGTAAGAGAAGTATCTAAATTTGTCTGAGCTGTCTTTATAGATGAGACCAGGATGTAGAATTTGAACCATACTTTATAATTTCACACAATATTATGCTACCTATGATTTATAGGAGGATAAATATAAAAGATGAATCACTATGATAGAATAGTACACATTTTGGGGGACTAAACTGCATGGACTCTACAGTCAAAAGGTCTCTATTTAACTTTCAATTCCACCACTTCTAGCTGGGTGGTCTTGATATAGAGACAAAGGGAGTTGGTCAGTCATATGAGAGAAAAAAATGACCCTAGATCAAAGAATTACTGGTATATGAATATGAAATATCTCAAGGATCAGCCCAGGAAGAGGGTAATAATATTGACTAATCAGAAAATAATTGTTTTAGCATTATATTCTTCCTAACCTCCCTGTTTTACCATCCTGCCTGCTTACACTCAATGAAAAGCCAGAGAGAATATAGCACTTGTATATGGAAGACCTGAATTTGATCCCTAGGACTCCAGACAATCCTTCATGCCTCACCAGGAATGTTCCCGAGCACAGCTAACTCATTTTCTTAGTGAAAAAGATACTAAAGGAGAAGTATCCTCTTTTCTTGGATTCTTGCTAAAGAGACCTCCTCCCAATACTTGAGGAACTTTCCTAGCCTCTTCTTCCTTCTTAAATATTTATGAATCTTGTCATTTCATATCTGGTCCCTTTCTTTCAATTCTTGGCTCTTGAGGACGACAACCTGAGTCTGTTGTGAGAGTCTTGGGTTCTAAATTTCTCTGAGTCACATTTCCCAACTTAGAAAGTGATATAGTGTATGTGACTTGATAGATAGGTGTTTGAGAAGCCATATGGCGGTGGTGATCCTAGAATAGTATCTGAAAGATTAGGTTCTAGATTAGTGAGAATAGAGTAACTGCCTCCTCACAGTTTCTTAATTTCTTTATATATCCAGCAATTTTTCCATTGAATAATAGGTAGATACCACCAGAAATGTGAACAAAAGTATCAGATTACATTCTGAGTCAAAATTACATTGTTAGCTAGCTGACTCATAATTACATATTCCTATCTAAATGCACTTATTAGCTTATACCTACAATAATTACCTTACAGGTATTACAATAATTACACTCAGGGTGTATGAGAATCTGGGTGATGTGTGAAGCATGTTCTAAATTAGAAGCAATTCCAAGTAGCAATTGTTGAACCTTTATCTAGTAAGTCATTTTGCAATATATTCCTTCCATTCATATGCCAAAGTGTTATACATGTCACACAATACATAAAATTATGTATTGAATCTGAATCTGTATGTATTAAATCTGTATTATGTATTAAATCTGTATTATGTATTAAAACTGAATCTCTAGTTCAAGCATTTCCTTTAAATCTATCTGTAAGAAACAGAATTAGGACATTCATGTATTAAACAAAGATTTTTATGATGAATATATGTATATCTTTAAATAAAGTTATCAACAAAACAATTCTCAATCATACAACCATGCAACTGGTAATCTTTGAATCGGGTGTTGAGAGCTTTGCTTTAATTTGGCATGTTCATTTGCTACATTTTTGAGGCTCATTAAATTTTAACTGAATTTACATTATTTCTGCTTAACTTGGGGGAAAACCATATTTTAAATATCTGTCTACTCCATCATTATTGCTCAGAGAAATGTGCCTGATAGTAAGCCTCTGAATGCTGATCCTTTGGTTGGAACACCATAAATGTCACCTGTGAAGATGCAGACAGAACCTACAAACAAATAATACTGCACATAGTCTTCCCAGAGGTTTCTTGGAGCAGGAATACTGGTTAGTTTGATTTGGAAAGCATACTTTCAACTCCACTAAAGAGCTGGGGTGGAACAGGGACAGAAAACCCACTTATCTTAAAGATTCATGATTCAAGCCCCTGATAGAATCTGCAGTTTCCATAGTGCTGGGCTGTAGATTTCCCTTTAATGTAATTAAGCCTCAAGATTTATGAATACAACAGGCCAGAACTTGATCCGTGTTCATTTTCAATTACTGCAGTGAAAGGCCCCTATCCAGATGTCTCTATTTACAGCATTCAGGCAGGACAGACCAGGGGCTGAGGGGGGAGGGCCCACAAATTGTCACACTTGTTAATTCTTCACAGAGGATACTCAGCTGAAGTCCTGGCTTTGACCCTGTGACAAAAGGTGGGAGGCCCCGAGGGCAAGGGCATCAATGCTTCCAGGGACTACATGGTGACCCACAGGGGTCACTCCCTCTGCTTTGTAGGTATTTGTGTAATAATGGGGTCCGTTTTTATTTTTATTTCTGTTACAGTTCTGGGAGCATACAAGGGAAAAGACTGACTCTGATGTGAAAGACAAACATATATGAGAGCATCAAGTGTCCCCTGGCAACAGTATCCACGATAAAATGCTACAGGGGAAATACACAATATGCAGTGACCCACATAATCAGGCCTATTTTGGGAGCATTGTTTCATTATTCCTTTTGA
>PVKC010011769.1:0-24316 GCA_004027635.1 Crocidura indochinensis | reverse complement strand
CACGGGGGACCATATGGGGCACCGGGATTCGAACCGCTGACCTTTTGCATGAAAGTCAAACGCCTTACCTCCAATGCTATCTCCCGGGCCCCAGGATTTCTTGAAAACAATAAAGTTTAAGAATTTCACAAGGGATAAAATCCTTTTACACATAAGCATGTTAAGATATAACAGCATTGCTCTAATATCTTAAAAAAAAACAGTTGAAGATATCAGAATAAAATGGTATAAAACAATTTAGAAATAGAAAAAAACTTAAATTGCCAGAAGATAAGTACAGTGGCTAAAACACATGTTTATCATACACCCAACCTAGGTTCAAACCTACCACCATATGTTCCCTGAATACTGGGTGCAGCCCTAACAACTCAAGTACTACTGATACGGCCCTATGGAACACCAGGAAGGTTGCCCATGTAATCTCTAGCAGCACAGAGCCCAGAAACCATAACACACTTGGGCTTTTACACTGAACTGCTAGCCTGAGGTTATTAGCCAAGAATCACCTGGTGCAGCACTTGGGCCTCCTGCTCTGGAAGTCCCCAAAGCAAATGAAGGGATAAAATTAATTCTCTCTAAGAGTCCATTTGTAAACAAAATATGTAAATAAACATTTTTAATTCTTTTAAAATAGTGGAAAAAATTTTAAAATAACTTCCATCAATTAAATAAATTTGATCAAAATTAATTTGATCAACTAGGGCACTAAACTTCAGTCATCTAAAAAAGACCAATTCTCAGATTTGCCTTATAAGTCTTAAATAGAGCTAAATAATTAGATGACCACTTCCAACTAATATATATATTTTTAATATAAATATTTTCAATACACACATTAAATATTAAATATAGTATTTAATATATATTTAATTTGTAAGATTAATCATATCTTATAAATTATATTTAATATATAAATTATATTTTCTGTATAAACTATTATACAAAAGTCATTTTAGATTATATAGTCTACATTAAGTATAAATGTTGAACATTAAATATAATACTTAAATAAATTTAAAAGTATATTATTAAAAAGTAACTTCATTATAATATAGGTAGCTACTCTAAAGAAAATTTTTGAAAACTATTTTTAAAAAATATGAAACTAAAATCAAATAAATATAAAAGAATAACAACTAATCATAAGACATATTTACATCTCTCTAGGGGCAGGAAACTATTTCCAATGTGCCTGCCCAGTTCAGTGGTAAAAGCAGCAAAAATTTCTCCCCAATGATTTCAAAACTGCATAAGTTAACTCTCATGAGTATTGAACTGAAATTCACACTACTTATATAATAGAAATGACAAATTCATTTTTATTTAAAATGGTTGTAGGTTGATAGAGTTTTCAGGCACATGGTAATACAAAATGAAGAGGAGAAATAAAAAGTTGAAGAGAGAGGTGACCTATAGGCAAAAAGGATGGGGATATGATTGCTGAGTAATTTACGGAGTCTTATGGGGCTTTCAAAATGTTATATTTTTGAAGTATGTCAACCCCACTAGTGTTCATTATTTTATGCTTTAAATTGAATGTATGAAATATAAATCTTTCATATGTATACACTATATCATAATGTACATTAATAAACTTTAAAAAAATAATAACACATTTGACTGCTAAATAGATATATACCCTTTGCATTTATTACTTCTTAAATTTTGGCTAAAATTTTGGGGATAATTATGATGAACAAGCAATAAATTACCGTGTTTCTTATTGGAATCTTCTTTGGTTCTGGGGGCATATCCTGCGGAACAAATTTCACTGGTTCCTTAATCTGCCTCCTTGACCGTTTGGTCCCATCTGGTAAGGTTTCCATAGCCATATCTGCTTCCATGTCACTGCTCCCTGCCTGGTCACATTCTGAACATTGCCTATACAAAGAAAAATATATACATTTATTTATGCTTTCTAATATTAGCTATGATTTCTAAAATCCACATAAAGAATAAAATTTCTATAATACATATGAAGATTAAGTATACAAGACCCTAGTAATTATATAGTTTCCCATTGGAAATCATGACTTTCTGTAACAGATACTGTAACATTTAAAAATCAAGTCACTCATGGGCTATGACTTTACTCCCTGTCAGAGCAATTGATATCTTTTTAAGTAATGACAAACTAGCCTGAATACACCAACTAAGAAAACTCCAGTCTAGTGATCCTTATTATTTATTAATTCATTTGGGATTAGTTTATAAAGAATATAAGCCTGTGTGGAAGGATATATATTTTTAAAAAATGCACCAAGTCGCATAAACTAAAAGTGAGAAAAATTTAATATAAGATAGCATGGAGGTAAGGCGTTTGCCTTTCATGCAAAAGGTCATCGGTTTGAATCCCGGTGCCCCATATGGTCCCCCGTGCCTGCCAGGAGCAATTTCTGAGCATGGAGCCAGGAGGAACCCCTGAGCACTGCCGGGTGTGACCCAAAAACCAAAGGAAAAAAAAAAAAGAATAGTACAAAAATCAATACTCCATGAAAGCAGTGCAGATATAGAAAGGTAAAGCTGAAAAGAAGCTTAGAATAGTATAATAAGCAAAGTATATTATATAAGTACATGAGAAGTAGTCAAACGGTTACACAGTAATTCTAGTTAGCAATATATATGGGAGGGAAAATAGTAGTAAGCAAAGTTATCACAGGCTTATATAGTATTTAAAAATGCTACTGAACTAGGTGACACTTAGGGTATTATTGTATATATCAGTAGACTTTACAGAAATTTAAATCAAAGAGAAGATTTCTAGCATTTTCTAATTTCATCTTATGACTATTATTTAGTATGGCCAAACATCCAACACAGCATTTCATATTAATAGGATATGTAAGAACAAAGCATTAAATAATTTGTATGTTGTATAAATACAATAGATTAAAAATAAATGGCATAGACTACTATGCTTTTAAGGAGTGTATTGCTTAACTTCATGTACCAAAGCACCTGGGTCCTAGACACTACAAAATGAACTCAATGTAGAAACCCATGTAGAACGTCCATTAACACTACTGGCATTCTAGTATATTATAGTATTTCTCTTAAATTATTTCAAAGGCACAAAAATATCAAAAGCAATAACATGTTCTGCATTCGAAAAGAGCAAACTGGACTATATGAGAAAGCAGTTCTATTGAAATAGAGAAAGAGGGCCAAAGACACAACAGGGGCCAAACCTGATTTGGCTCCCCAGAACACCATCTGCTATGACCCCTGAGCAGCACCATGTGGCGTATGTAGCAACATTACAGAAACTGCAGAGATAGGCCTCCAGAGCACAGCAAGATAAGCAGGGGATGAGGAGGTAGGAGCTGGAGGCAAATGCGAATTTGTGAATAAAATGAATTCAGGTAGCCTGAGATTACTATTTAAGAAAGTAGGGTTCACTGTCTTCTAAAATTAGAAAGGTATTCTGTACCAAAAGAGCATTCGTATTCATTTCAAAATTTTCCATTTACAAAATGTATACGGGATCAATTTATTAAAATTTGGACTAGACATCTTTCCCTCAGACTAAAATCAAGGAAAGGCTAAAGATAATTGCAAATTCATACTGTTTTATCAAATATCTACAATTACTTGGAGGCAGAGAGATAGGACAGTGGGTAAGTTGGTCTTGCAAGCAGCCTACATGGGTTTGATCCCACCAAAAGTGATCTCTTAGTGAAGATTCAGGTGTAATATCTGAACACTGCCTTGTATGACCCAAAATCACACCTCCATCCTCACTCCAAAGAAAAACTGCAATAATTCAATATGCATAAATCAGTAGTAATAATTTTGAAGCATATATTTAAATGTTTTCAGATTTACAAATGGTTAAGCTTAATATTAGGTTTCAGAATAAAATAATAAAGAATTAAAAATGAATGCAAATGCATGGAGTTCGAGACATAGTACCATGGGTAGGGAGCTTGCCTTACATGCTAGCAGCTGACCCAGATTTGAGCCCTGGCACTCCAAGAACCACTGAGTACCATCAGAAGTAATTCCTGCAATATCAGGAGTCTGTTCTGGGCACAGTTGGGCCCTAAATAAACAACCAAAAATAATAAAGAAATAAAATATGGAAAATGATTATGTAGGCAAATGCTGATCAATTTAATCTCAAAAAAATTAAGCATTTGGGGGCCGGTGAGATAGCATGGAGGTAAGGCGTTTGCCTTTCATGTCGAAGAACGGTGGTTCGAATCCCGGCATCCCATAGGGTCCCCTGTTTCTGCTAGGGGCGATTTCTGAGCATAGAGCCAGGAGTAACCTCTGAGCACTGCCGGGTGTGACTCCCCCCCCCCAAAATTAAGCATTTGAGTAGATCTTATCATAAAGGAAAATAGAATAAATACAGAAGGCAGAATTTAAGCTCTAAGAATGTGAGATATGTAGCTGGTGGTGCCTTACAAGTGTTGAGGCCCTGGTTCAATACCAAGTACTACATAACTCAGAGAGCACTTCAGAGAGTAGCCCCACACAATGAAAAAGAAAAAAACATCGTCCAGAAATCAAAACAGAAAATATTAATTTAAAATTCATTTCTTGGGGCCAGAGCGGTGGCACAGCAGTAGGGTGTTTGCTTTTCCCGCGACTATGGACGGACTATGGATGGATCCCCCAGCGTTTCATGGTCCCCCAAGCCAGGAGCGATTTCTGAGCACATAGCCAGGAGTGACCCCTGAGCGTCACAGGGCGTGGCCCAAAAAACAAAACAAAAGTAAATAAATAAATAAATAAAATTCATTTCTTGACTACCAGAAACCATTTTCATCTGGGAACTGCGTGGCCTCCACCGGAGCAAGGGAGCTGGGCCAGTCCCGAGACCTTCAGCAGGCTGATGGGTCAACTATTTCGCCCCAGCCCATCCACAGGTGAGTCCGCGGGAGGGGAAGGGAACACGAGGCAGTGACTCCGCCCACCTGGCGGGACAGGGCGGCCCAGGCAGCCTTACCAAAGAGCTTTTCCCCCCTTCTCACCAGTCCTTTTTTAAGAAACTGCGCGACAACTGCTGTTAGTCTACAGTTATATTATAATGTTCATAATTATAGGTTGCTTCTAGGAAAGGAAACAAGATGCACAAAACCCGCTGGATAATAATACACTGTATATACTCCCTATAAAGTGCTCATTACCATAGCAGATATTTGCTAGAATGCTCTATATACAATCTATTCCAGGTAGCCTTTCCCAATAAAGATTACCCTCACCAAATAGGATTGGATCAGAAAATGGAAAACCTTTGCTGGCTCTCTCTCTCTCTGTCTCTCTCTCTCTCTCTCTGTCTCTATCTCTCTCTGTCTCTCTCTCTTTCTCTCTCTCTCTATTTCTCTCTCTCTCCCTTCCTCCCTCCCTCCCATTTTTTAATTTTATATTCCATTTCACTTGGGTCTGCTTTTTAACTGTAACCCATGGATCGAATGCATGAGTATATACGTTCACCATACCAATGGCTGTCTAATGTTCGTCTGTAATAGATATAATAGCAATTTCATGGTATAGTCTCCCCATACAGTGCTCATTCTCACGCCACTTGGTAATATTTAGACTTGAAAACTGTGATTATTCTTAACAATGCTCCACACACAACTTAAGCTATTAAGTCTTTATTCAGCCTAGTTCACCCTTAACCAAACATGATCAGTTAAAAGGGAAAAAAAGGTGTGTGTGTGGGGGGGGGGAGGACCTTTACAGTAGACTTTGCCAACTTTACTTCTGTCTTTTCTTTGTCCCTTCTTCCCGTTAAGTGTTTGTCCCGTATTACCTGGGAAATCATTTCTGATGTAAACCATGCATCTATCCTCTGGCTGCCCATGTAGGTGCATGAGTGTATGTGTATGCCAAACTAATGTCAGTCTAATATCCATCTGCAACAGTTACAATGTCTATGTAGTATAGTGTTCTCCCCTCTATTATAGATAACCCTTCCTTCCCCCCTTTTTTTCTTTTCGTTTACCACCATACAAACCCTTTTCTAGTCCTTGATCTTATTTCTACACATTTAACCTTTTTTTTAACTCTCAGTTCTTAACTCCTCACAAAGCAGAACATTCTCCCCAACCCAGCCAGATGCCAACCAGCTCCCAAAGTGAAAAGATAGATTATCAGTATGAGAAGAAACAGCCTGTTGCTATATATTTGTTCTCGGTGGCTCCTCTACCTTCACCTCACTTCACTGTCGACATTTGCTTGCAACCAGATTTGGTTCCTGAGAAGTTTCCCCTCCCATCCCCTTCAGGACATTTCCTGATATGGGACTGTTGGGAACCATCTTCCCTAGACTCCACAAAACCAAATCACAAGTTGAAGCTGCACCTGGATCTTAACCCTTTCCGGCCTATTTCAAAAGATTTAAAGAGGACATATAAATTTCCTTTGAATATTTTATTTATTTATTTATTTCTGGTTTTGGGGCCATACCTCGCGGCTATCTGCTCAGAAATAGCTCCTGGCAGGCACGGGGGACCATATGGGACACCGGGATTCAAACCAACCACCTTAGGTCCTGGATCGGCTGCATGCAAGGCAAACACCGCTGTGCCATCTCTCCGGCCCCTGAATATTTATTTTAGATACACTCCTTTAATAGGCATTTAACTATTATCAAATATCTTCTTATGTAGCAGCAACTTTCCATATCCTCGGAATCTGTTCACTATGGAATAGTAGTAGATAAGTCTCTGTTCAGAGTTCATGTAAGCAAAAGGTTCTGGGGACTGTTGGTCTTGACACCTCAGCCCCCCACATATACTAGTAATACCTTGTGGCATTGTCCCTTTTTGCATAGGCACATTAAAATGGGAAAGGTTAACAGATGCAAACAAGTTCTTATCTAATAGATAGAAACACAAAAATTTTTATACTGCAGTGGGACCTTACAACCTAAACATTTGGCATAGTAACTTGGCTTAGATTCCAGTTGATTGGACATTGACCATTCACCCCTGAACCATGTATACCATCTACAGAAACAAACACGCTTTCCTACAGCAGCACCAGAAACAAATTCTACTAAGGAAGACCCCACTACTGCCATGGCACTGACTTACTCCAAAGACAGTTCTTATGTTACCCTGACAACTGGGCAACAGCAACACTCTGCTTTTAGGGCAGGATTCTCTGCAATGCTAATTGATGGTAGATGGAACCAGAAGACACTACACATCACCCGGATTTCGACATAGGACCTATACAGAAACTAGGATCGATAACTACAATTATCTGTAGTTATACAACTGTGATGGTGGAGAGCTGACCACGGAGAATGACTATGGGGTTGGACAACCTAGTGTGACTGGAGCCTTGAGTTGATCTTATGCCAAAATACTTCAGGAATAAGATCTCCCTGTTTTTTTAGGCCAAAGGTATTTCTTTCCAATTCTTTCCATATTTTGCTGTGCCCATGCAAAAGACATCTTCCATACTCACATATTATTTTTAGTGTATCTCCCATCTCTGAAGAAAAGAAAAAGGAGCGTACTAAACTATTGTAGTAATGACTTTATTGGTGATACAATAATTTCACAAATATAACTGCTAATGAACTCTCTCCCCATCTTTTTCCATCCTTTTTTTAAATTTCTCTATTTTCTTTCTTTTCTTTTTTTGGGGGGGTAGGGGCACACACAGTGATGCTCAGGGGTTACTCCTGGTTATGTGCTCAGAAATTGCTCTGGCTTGGGGGATCATATGGGACATCGAGGATTGAACCCAGATCTTTCCTGGGTTAGCCGTGTACAAGGCAAATGCCCTACCACTGTGCTATTGCTTTGGCCCTTCTTTCTATTTTTCAATAACTTCACTTTCTGTCCTCCTGAAACAAATGTAATTATAATCAGTTATGTCAACTATGTGATACATATTCTATTAATAAATTAAAAAATAAAATAATAATACCCTTAAAAATTCATTTCTTAAAAAAGTTTCAATAGTTTTATTCATAATATTATAATATATTCTGACTCTGTATTCAGGAGTCCATATAAGGTGCCTAGGATTGAATCTGGTTTGTCTATGTACAAGTTAAGTACTACACCCTCTGTATTATCTCACATGTCCCTAAATCGCATATTTTTATATCTATAAATTTATATTTATGTCTTAAGTGTTCTCACAAAAAAAGACAATGCCATCAAATAAAGAATGTCTTAATTACACATATAAAATTGAGCTTATCATTACTAAATTCAATAACCTTGATTGTCATTTATATCTAACTAAAGTTGAAAAAGTACTAATAAAATAGTAATTCAAAAACAGGCTAAGGCAATAAAAAGCTAGTACCATGTACATGAGGTCAAATCCAGTCCCCCAAGTATCACTAAGTATGGCTTTGAAGAGCCCTAAGAACCGCTGGGTATTTTCTAAGAGGCTGACCCAGTAAAGAATCAGCAGGACTTGGGCTTCCCAAAAACCTTAGGGAGGCCCTAAAACAATAACAAAAATCCTAAGAAAATAAATGAGTTCCAAACTTGATCACAAAGCAATGTGACAAATGGATGAACTGCAAGTTTTAACATTTGTTGTTAATAACATCAATGAAGTTTTAACATTTGAACTTCCCCCGACAGTACTTACCAATAACTGTTTTTTGTCTTCCTTGGCATTCTTGTAAGAGGAGGGTCTAGACACCCAAGATGGTAATGGAGTTTGCACGTATCACACAATAACAGAAGATGTTGGTCATGGTTCTTCTTACAAATTCCACAACTTGAATAAAAGTGGCAAATGAAGAATTAAAAGAATTGTCATAGTCAAAATAAATTTCACATATTTCCCATGATTAGCAAAAACTGCTTATATTCATGTATACATATACATATATTTATACATACATTTTGGTTTGGGGTTCAGACCTGGTAGTATTCAAGGGGCTACTCACTCTTGGCAGTGCTCAGGGGCCCATATAAGATATTGGGAATTGAACCCAGGTCAGCTGCATACAAGGCAAATGCCCTTCCTGCTGTGCTATCATTCTGGTCCCAGTATACATAATATTTTTAAGGATAATAAAGATGCTGTATTAAGAATATGAGAAAATAAGTGTATTCTAGAGTAAACGTGGATTTCTCCAGTGAGGAGAGCATCACAGCAAACGATTTACAAGTCCTATATTGGGATGTAGATGACTCACAAGATAGTGTGGGGCCCATACAATAAAGAAAATAGTTGTACAAGTAGAAGAGACAAGTGTGGGCAACTGTGGGTTTGGGACAGAGTACCAAAATATTATTTACCCTGAAATAAAAAATGTACACATAGCATACCTCTTTATAATACCAAGTTTTACTATCTAAATAATATATTTTCAGAATAGAAAAACTGAATAGTATAAATTTATAATAGCACAAATTTAAATATAACTATATTAAAATTTTAGAAGACTCTTACCTACTAAATGACTAACTAAAATTAGAATTTTTAGAATAATTTAACATTAGTTCAGCTGTTCCTCTAGACATCATAAGACTTTTCCAATTGTCTAAAAATTGAGAAGTTGATATGACAAAGAGTGTCAATGTTTTCCCACTGTTAGTTATAAACCTTTCAAAGTTGCTTTACTGTGTAAATGAACAACATATAAAAATTCATCTCCAAATCAGTCTTAATAATATACCATTTAATATTAAACGGAACAAAGTTTCACTTTGTATTTAGTAGCACATTTTTTAAAGATTATATTATTTCCTGTACAAAAAGGCTATTTAACTATTTCCAAGAACCCTTGACCTAAAAATCTAAGGTATGTTTGTTCATATTGGAAGTGTAAAAAGTGACAAAAATACCAGACTGATAATACAGAGTATAGGATGCTTGCTGTGCACATAGTCCACCAGGGTTCAATCCCTGGTAAGCTCTAATGGCCCCCCACAAGTCCCACAAGAAGTGATCCCTGACCACAGAGGTCAGAATACCACTTGGTGTAATCCAACCTCCTGCTCCAGTACCCCACAAAAGTAAGGAAGATATTGAGAACTAAGATGGATGACCATCCATGTACTAATTAAATGGCATGAATGTTTTTACCCAAATACTTAAGGAAAAAAAAATTTTTTTTTGTTTTTTTGTTTTTTTGTTTTTTGTTTTTGGGTCACACCCGGCAGTGCTCAGGGGTTATTCCTGGCTCCAAGCTCAGAAATTGCTCCTGGCAGGCACGGGGGACCATATGGGGCACCGGGATTTGAACTGATGACCTTTTGCATGAAAGGTAAACGCCTTACCTCCATGCTATCTCCTGGGCCCCAGGAAAAAAATTTTTAAATATAAACACAAAACAACCAATACTTGGTCTCAAAGTTGCTTAAGATAGAAAAAAATGTCACTTTAAAAGATTCCAAAATAGGGGCCGGGGCCGGGAGATAGCATGGAGGTAAGGCGTTTGCCTTTCATGCAAAAGGTCATCAGTTTGAATCCCGGTGCCCCATATGGTCCCCCGTGCCTGCCAGGAGCAATTTCTGAGCATGGAGCCAGGAGTAAACCCCTGAGCACTGCCGGGTGTGACCCAAAAACCAAAAAAAAAAAAAAAAAAAAAAAAAAAGATTCCAAAATAAAATAATTGTAGTCATAGCTGGTGTCACAAGTCCCAGTTGGATGGCTCCAAACAAGTCAATTTTGGGAAAGTTGGACTTCAGAGTGTGCTAGTCTTCACCCTGTACACTAACATATCATAGGGTATTTCCAACATTTAAAGGAAGTTATCTGGGGGCCCAGGGGATAGCATGGAGGTAAGGTGTTTGCCTTTTATGCAAAAGGTCATCGGTTCGAATCCCGGTGCCCCATATGGTCCCCCATGCCTGCCAGGAGCAATTTCTGAGCATGGAGCCAGGAGTAACCCCTGAGCGCTGCCGGGTGTGACCCAAAAAAACCAAAAAAAAAAAAAAAAAAAGAAGTTATCTACACAGAAAACCACCAACAAATAATAAAAATTTCATGAATCATTGTTATGATTTCTGAAAAAAAAAAACTGTGGTAAATCATGCCTGTATTTATATAAACATATATACAAACATATCTTAATATATATTTATGTATATATAGCTTCTTCCATCCTTTCTCAAAATACGCAGGTACAGGAAACAATTAAATTGAATCATAGTCAATTTATGTATGGCTATAATATAATTTCACTATTCTAGTGAAATGTTGAGTCAAATAGTAAAGAACAAAACTATTTGAAGAAACAAAAACTGTTATAACTAAGCATAGAGGAAAAAAGTGTCAACAAATTCAAATCTAAATCTTCATTAACCACAACACAAAAACAAGATTCTGAATGTATGATATACCAGTCACTACTTAAGAACACATGCAAATAAAGTTTATTAGTGTAAAATAAAATATCAACAACTGTTAATGTAACTTACTGCTTTCAACTCACTAATCACTAAAGTAAATTTTTCACTAATCACTAATCACTAAAGTAAATTTTTCATCCCCACCACCAAATTATTCACTTCATGGAGCTTATGTACAATATGCTACAGGATATAAAATGTCATTTTCCTTTACATTAAACAAAGAGAAAATTTCTTTTCCCTATCATTCAACTTGGAAAGTGTTTTTCATAAGAGCATAAATAAAATGAGCTTTAAATTCACTCATATTGAACTTAAAATTGGTACAAACATAATTTATTTAAAAAGTTAAAACATGTTATTAAAAAATTCAGTTCGTAGGTATAAAATTTTGATCTAGCATAACTCATTACTTGCCTATAAAGTACTGCAGGAAGAATAGATGTCTTTTGAGTGCCTCCTTCTTTTTTACTTGGTTTTCTCTCCTTCGGTGCTCGCAAAATTGCTGGTATATTCAACTTCTATTAATATGAACAAATCCATACATATGGTTTTAAAGAAAAAACAATAACAACATTTTCCTGTTTGGCACAAGTCAACTGTGCTTGGTTTATGAGTGGTAAATTTCTTTTATTATTTATTATTCTTAAATAAAAAGAATAAAAATGTTTTTGTCCCAGATTTATAATCTTTAGAAAACTATAATTGCACTTTTATCGGGAACACTAAAACATCATGAAAACTAAGCCTGACTTAGGCTTTACATAGTGAAGGACGTGTAAACATATAAGTAGCTTTATAAAATAAAGAAAGAAAAAGAAAAGAAACAAAACCACAGAACACTTGGTAAAAAGAATATTAAGGCCGTTTATTTTCCTGGGCATTCTAGGTACAGTGGTGCTCCATAGGTTAATTAGAAAAATTATCTTATTGGACCAAACTCTCCACATAGCAAATGAGATTCCCTTAGGGTTTCCACTAATCTATACTACACTGGCTTCTCAGACAGCAACCATCTATCAAAGTCATTTCTCAGTGGCCCGATGGGCCAGCATCTGTTCAACCAAATGGAAAAAAAGTGTCATCCAAGCAGTACAAATGAAGTCAACTTCCACATTTCTTTTTTTTTTAACATTTGCACAAGAAAATTTATGAACTGTTAAACGTAATTTAACAATAAAAATGTCCTTTTAAAGTATGTTTTACATTATACTAAACAGAATATTCTTATGAGATAAACTTTCAAAGCAAGTCAAAATATAACATTAAGCTTAGCAAATATTTAAAAGACTGGCATCCAGCACTACTTCTCTAAATCAGTAAAATTCATACTCTTAAAAAAATTAATAACGTATCAACCCAAAGATCAATTCACAATACGCCCCTAAGCAATTTCACTCTTTAAATTATATTACACAATAATATGTCACAAAAGAAATCCATCTAAAGCTACCTAAGACACAATAGTTACCAGTAAGTATTACTTCTAAAATAAGAATTTGGTGTTAGCTTGTTTGTTTTGTTTTGAGGCCACAGCCAGCAGTGCTCAGGGGTTACTCCTGGCTCAGAAATAATTCCTGGCAGCCTCAGAGGAACCATATAGAATGTCAGGAACTAAACAGGGTCGACCTTGTACAAGGTAAACTCCCTACCCTCTATACTATCATTCCAGCCCCTAAATAATAATTTGTATAATAAATTTGACTCCTTTAAGCCTCTAAACAAGTTAAATATAGCTGCTTTCTGAAAAGCATCCTTCAGAAATAAAATTGCTTTCATTGTGAACAGATTACAATGAAAATCCACCATGTTGAAAAAAATGAAATTGAGAACAGCTCAATGGAATGAACTCTTGCCTTACATACATGAGGTGCCAAGTTCAATTTCCCAACATAAGTTATAAGGACTGACATATATAACCCTGGAGACCACCAAAGAGCTAAGTGTGGTCCTTCTGGCACCAATACCATTAGCACCAAACTGTCTGGACTAGTGGACTACAGTTCTCAGGAGTGGCCACAGCCTTCTCTGAGTATAGCCTGGGAGGTTCCACACCAAGAAATAACTAAAAATGTTCAAATAAATTATAATTTACAAATGATATACTCAATACTGTAAACAAAAACTCATTCAAAAACTGTACTTGGCTAAGTTTCTTTTCAACACCAAGTACTTTAGCAGTTTTGCAGTTCTTCTAAGAATTCATAGAACTATAATGGAAATAAACCATAAGGTGAGTTTTCCCAAAATTATAATAAGTCTCTATAGAAGAAAAACTATACCATTAAAGTTAAAAACAAAACAAACATCTTTCACAGCTTAAAACCAAATCAACACATACACACACATACACACACATACACACACACACACACACACATATATATTTGGGGGGGGGGGGTTGGGCCACACCCATTTGATGCTCAGGGGGTCACTCCTGAGAGCTCAGAAACTGCCCCTGGCTTGGGGGTCTATATGGGATGCCGGGAAATCGAACTGCGGTCCTTCCTTCAACACAAATATTAATCTTAGGTTTCCTATTAAGTTTTATATCGCTCCCCTCAAAGGAAGAACTCTATAAACCACGAGAATAGAATATAAAGATATGAATCAAAGAATTAAAAACTGTTAAATTAGAGAATAGAAGAACATATTAGGAGCAAATTTAGGCTTCCTCTCTTAACTTCACAACTAGTTACAGGTTAGTGAGTTAGAGCAAAAAAAAATTTTTTTAAAACAATGGAAGGAAGTCACAGGTACTCAAAGGGTAGCTTCCACTATTCCAGACATCTTTTACATGCAAAAAAAAGACTTTATCCCAGAATTAGTTAGCTGACTAGTTAACCCTAATCAACCCAGAATTCTCCAGCTAGCAGTGATACTTGCGCCAGGAATCTGATCTTTGACAAAATCAAACAAAAGCAGAAGATTGCAATTTGAAAGAAACTGACCTGGCCTGTGATTCTGCCTAGTAAGGCCCATATTCCTTGTCCTTCACTTCGAAGTTTGCCATTTAGGTTTTGTAGTTCTTCTAAGGATTCACAAAGCTATAATGGAAATAAACCATCAGTAAGTAATCAAAATACTGAGTAACATATGTGGGATCCCCTCATTGACACTATTACTAACCACCTGGCAAACCCCAAAGAGTAATTGCTCTGGAGACCCCATAAAGCAATTGTTTCAGGGTTTCTCCTTGAGGAAAAAAGCTTCCAGAGAGACACTGCTACAGATATAGAGAAAGACAGCACAAAGACTCTCGGTGCCATAACGCCATAATTAGTGGTTTCTAATAAGGGTTGGGTTAAAGGTTAAAGGAGAGATTATCTATCCACAATGTGTTGCTCCTGAGGCATTCCTAAGTCCCAACATTTATGCTCATCTTCTCTTTGGTGCTACACTCGCCTCTACTCCCACTAGCTATACTTCTGCAATGATAATATTACTTACCTAAATCTAAATATTGGGTTATTATATTTACTATGTAGTTTTCAATAAAAAGATGAAGAATGGCATTACAAAAAATTTTCTAATGTGCTTCATACTACAAATCTCCTTCAGACTGTTTTATCATACTAAGTAGTATTTCTTTATAAATCAGAAGTCTACAAACACCTCATATTTGGGTGTTTCTTGATTTATGAACCTAGGGTTTGAAAGATAGTGTATCTGAGGAACATAGGTAAGTGTTATGTTAATGCTTGAAAGCATAAGATTTGGGGTTTTTCCCTGGATTGAAATTCCAGCTCCATTATATACATGTTACAAGATTTCTATTTTCACCCTCTCAAAAAAAGTGTGTGTATTTAGGCCACAGTTTTTCCTTTCCATGTCCCTCATATTTTGGTGGGCCTATGAAAACAATACTTGCCACTCTAACACCGTTTGTACTGTGCTCCTTTGACTCTAATCCTTTAAAAAAAAAAACCCACTTAAACTTTTGAGGTTAACTTAAACTAATATGCATGTGCATGGAAATGAAAAAAAAAATACTATGCCTTTAATGTTTAAGGAGTTACATAAGTATTATGGCTTTAGATTGCTTTGTGTGCTGCTAAGAAATATTATAATGTATTACAATCTGGGGACTTGAGGAACAAAGTAATAGTACATGGTTTCTGTTTTTTTTTTATTAAACATCTTGATTACAAATATGATTGTGATTAGGTTTCAGTCATGTAAAGAACGCCCCCCTTCACCAGTGCAGCATTCCTACCACCAATGTCCCAAATCTCCTTCCATTCCACCCCACCCCCACCTGTACTCCAGACAGGCTTTCCAGTTTCCACATGGGTTCTGTTTTATTTATCTTAATGTTCTTTGACTGAAAGTTCAGTTAAGATATCAGCAAGGGGACTTCTTCTGAGAATTCTGTTTATGGGTGATTGCCCTTCCACTGTAACTTTACATTGTCCTCTTTCTTTGCATCTTTGTTCTCATAATTAAAAGTAAAAATTTTAAAAAATATATATTTGGGATTGGGGAGCAATGCTTAGAACTTACTCCTGGTACTATTATTAGGGATCACTACTGAAGGTACCTAGGAGATCATATTGGATATCAGAGATTTGATCAGGTTTGACTCTGCAAGTGCCCTATACTCTGAACTATATATTTGGCCCTAATTTTATTTTTGATTATTTAAAATTTTGGTTTTTATTTGCCTAAAACCATTATCTAACAACATATTATCATTTTATATGTAATTTTTCCTGAATATAGAAATAAGTGTTGCTTTTGAAGCATATATCCAATTTCATCCATCTGTATTATCCCAATTGTCCCAATATTTTGAAAAATTCTGCCAGTAAATAAAATGTCTTACTTTTGATCAGACTTAAACATCAAACATCAAACCCAAAGTCAACAACAACAGACTTGATACCCAATCTACATAGGGGACCAGTTACCCTACTATTCCAGGAGATATGGAATGCATGCTGGGAACACTGGTACTAGGAATGGCCCCGATTCATTGCCACTATGTACTTTAAATATTACTGCGAGAGATTCGCAATTCACTTTGGTCACAATAAAATTTAAAAAAATAAAAAAATAAAGTGTGTGTGTGTGTGTGTGTGTGTTATATGTGTGTGTATGTGTGTGTGTGCCATTCTACCCCTAATATTTCCCCTGGTGTGTGTGTGTGTGTGTGCCATTCTGCCCCTTTATGTGCATATGTTTTTTTTTGTCTGTTTGTCTTGGTGTGTGTGTGTGTGTGTGTGTGTGTGTGTGTGTGTGTGTGTGTGTGTGTGTGTGTGTGTGTGTGTGTGTGCCATTCTGTCCCTAAATGGGCATATTTTTTATTTCCTCTGGTTGATTCTGTCCCTAAATGGGCACATTTTTTATTTCCTCTGGTTGGCATTATACTACATCAGAAGAACTGAATAAATAGTCATTGTGACCAGGGAGAAAATTTCAAGACAAAAACAATAACTTAAAATCAATATGTAAGTTCTCTACAAACTTAGAATAAAAGGTTTATAGTACAGCAGACAAGAATAAGAAATATAGCTTGTTCTTCTAGCCTGAGTTCTCCCTTGAAAACCTATTTTGCTTGTCTGTATCTGTCTTTGTTTGCCTATTTCCACTCTAGAAAAGCCTCTCTCAAACACACACTTGTCCCTTTCTCTTCCCTCATATCTTTCTAAATAAGTTTCAATAAAATCTTACTTCAACAAAAAAAAAAATGTAGTCTGCCTAGTTCATATATCAACTCAACTTGACTCTACCTGATCTTGTGAAAAATCACTTCTTTAGGACAGTCTCCTCTCTGAAAAATGAGCAAAATTCATGCCAACATTAAATAATCAATTCATGTAAATATTAGTAATAACAGTGAAGATAAGTGAACTGAACTATAGGGAAGATCATAAAAACTTCAAAAGAATTTTAAAAAATGCTGTAGTATTACTTAAAAAAACACCCACACTGAATTATATTTGTTGGTAATCATCTTACCTTATTATACTCCACGTGAAGTTTCTCTTGCTCATTCTCTAATTTATCCTTTATATTCTTTTGTTCAGCCATATTTTCCTGAATTTGAATCATACGCATATTTCTCTCTATTTAAATTAAATAATCCAATTTTACTTTAGTAGAAAAGTAATATGTAAAACAGAGATGATCACATAAAAAATTCCGATGGCACTTATAACACTTTTAACTTTTGACCAAAAACATGAACCTAGCATTTATTACTTGATCTAAAGAGTAAGACTAATAAATTTCTTTTTTTTTTTAAAGACGAATAAATTTCTAAAACTGGACACACATAGCAAATTATCTTCACTAGAAAATTGTTTTTTTAGAAATGAACACATATCAATATCTATACTGACCAAAATAGTAATTCACAAAATCAGCAGTGAGAGCTGGCTGCTTATGTTTTCTCCTCCCATCCACACTAGAACTTGTATCAGAATTGTCCACAGGGAAGATATCAGTGCTAATTCCCATTAGTTCTGCTTTCCTCATCAGTTTACGAATAGCTGAAGCACTACTAGTAAGTGGTCTGGGCAATTTTTCCCTTGGAACCCAGGCTTGGGGTCTTGTGGATCGAGCTAATTCTGCTTTGGCACGGTATTGCTGAAGCCGAGCATTGATTCTTGCCTATTAAAAAAAAAAAGAGAGAGAGAAAATATATAAAAAATTTAAGATACAAAAATGGAATATTTGATTTCTAAATAATTTTTCATTAAGAGAAAGTAACTGTTATCATAAATCTATATCAGGAAAAAATAAATCTATCCACAGCTCATAAAGTATATTCTAATTTTGTAAAATTAAATAGGTCTGTAATAAAAATAGTATTAATTGGGGGCCCGGGAGATAGCATGGAGGTAAGGCATTTGCCTTTCATGCAAAAGGTCATCGGTTCGAATCCCGGTGCCCCATATGGTCCCCCGTGCCTGCCAGGAGCAATTTCTGAGCATGGAGCCAGGAGTAACCCCTGAGCGCTGCCGGGTGTGACCCAAAAAAACCAAAAAAAAAAAATAATCCCTGAGCACTGCCGGGTGTGACCCAAAAACCAAAAAAAAAAAAAAAATAGTATTAATCTATGATCATATTTGTGAGAACTGGCTCAATTAAGCAGAAGTTTATCCTCCCAGTAAATGCAAATATATCCATAAACTTATTTTACACAGAAATAAATTTTAAATGCTCGACAAACTGATCAAATTTCCTTACATAAAATATATTAGAATAAACTACAAGGAAAACATGGTCAATATACTGCACTAAATGAATAATTTTCTCAAAGTCATATTATTCTATGTACTTAGAAATTTAGACACATCCTTTACAATTGGCTGCTCCATTAACTAGATAAAAAGCAAAATATCCAGTCACAACTGTAGTCTTCATTTATCTTAATGACAATCCATATTCTAAGTAATCAAGTTTCATCATTATAATTCACATTTCATTGGCAAAGACATGAGATTTGAAAGTTGTAACCTTGGGAAGTAGGAGATAAACTTTAGAATGAATTTCATACCTGTGCTTCTGGTGATAGTTGCTTCTCTCTCTCTTGTAAGGACATTTTACAATAGGACTGCAGCGCCAAATAGTTTTTTCTCTTCCATTTTCTATCTAATCTATCTGCATGCTGCTTACAATAAGCAAAAAATGGGTCTGCTATATCCTATACCAAAAACAGAAGAAGGGAAAAAGTAGAACATATTTATTATAAATAATAATTTAAAAAAACTAAAATCAGATATCTTGAAAAATTTTATAGTGTTCTTTTCTAAAATAAATTACAAACACAATATTTATAGTTAAAAATAAATATTGATGTTCTAGAGATCATTTGCAAATTAACACATTTTTACCCTTTAGAGCAGGGGTCCTCAAACTTTTTAAACAGGGGGCCAGTTCACTGTCCCTCAGATCGTTGGTGACCGGACTATACTAAAAACAAAAACTATGAACAAATTCCTATGCACACTGCATATATCTTATTTTGAAAATGGGAACAAATACAGTATGTGGCCCGTAGGCCGTAGTTTGAGGACCATGCTTTAGAGTATGCTATAAACTTAAAATAATGAAACAAAATTGTATATATATGAACATATATATTTGTGTATCTGACAAGAAAACTAGTTTATAACAAATGATTTATTAATTTTATGTAGAAACCACCATGAAATAGTAAATTTATGCATGTATAGATTAATACTATGAAACAATATATTCAAAAAACAGAACAAGGCAGATAGGAAGGACAAGTGGTGGGATATAGGCATTTCTAACTGGTTAGAAAAACATGAATAAATTTTGTCCAAGATAGGAACAGAATAAGAAGGTCTAACCTTGATAAGTAATACAGTTGAGGTATTAACTATATAACCATGTAACTTCCACTGAAAGCAGAGTTCACTGACTCCATGGTAGAAGTTAGAGTATATCTCCCTCATCACCACCCTCCCAATAAATAAATAAATAAATAAATAAGGTACAGGGACAAAGATATGGCTCAAAGGGCTGATCATAACCTTTGCATAAACAAGGCCCAAATTCAATTCCGCATACTTTATGGTCCCTTAAGAACCATGGGAATGATCAAGTACAGAGCCAGGAGTATGTTCAAGTACAACCAGGTGTGCTCCAAGGGAAAAAAAACTTAAAAGTAGGCTATCAAAGAAAGATATTTACTTCACTGAAGAAAGACATATTTCACAAATACATAACTGAAGAGTCTTCTGCAGACAGGGAGAGAGAACAAAGCACAGCGGAGTTAACACCCAATTCTAAGTGGCCTCATATCATCACTGGGCTTGAGATGGAACAGGAGCCTTCAGACCCACATTGCCAGGCCCAGTATTGCTGAGAGAAACCCAAAAAATCCCAAGCACCGCTGGGTAGAAGCAGTTTGCATGGATTTGATTATTGGCATCCTGTATGGTCTCCCAAACCTACAAGGAATGATCCCTGAGAGCAGAGCCAAGAGTAAGCCCTGAGCATAATTTGGTGTGGCCCCCAAAAAATTATTAATAATAATTGCAATTTAAAAATAAAATTTAAAAATCTCCATAAATAATATAATCCATGGAAAATTTAACTCTTCAGGACCAGTTAGGATGCACACACATAAAACTACGTGCTGGTCCTAAGAAGTTTTCTCTGCATTGTGACTTTTTTTTTTTTTCGGTTTTTGGACCACAACCAGTGATGCTCAGGGGTTACTCCTGGCTATGTGCTCAGAAATCACTGCTGGCTTGGGGGACCATATGGGATGCCGTGGGATCAAAACATGGTCCATCCTAGGCTAGTGCGTGCAACGCAGATGCCCTACTGCTTGCACTACCACTATAGCTCCTTCTATTTTCTTTTTGGGCCACACCCAGTGACCCTCAGGAGTTACTCCTGGCTATGCACTGAGAAATCACTCCTGGCTCGGAGACCATATGGGACGCCAGGGATTGAATCAAGGTCCGTCGTAGATCAGCCATGTGCAAGGCAAACATCCTACCATTGTCCTATCATCTCGGCCCTATTAAAAAATAAAAGTTTATTCTTTTTTTTTTTTTTTTGGTTTTTGGGCCACACCCAGTGACGCTCAGGGGTTACTCCTGGCTATGCGCTCAGAAGTCGCCCCTGGCCTGGGGGACCATATGGGGCACGGGGGATCGAACCGCGGTCCGTTCAAGGCTAGCGCTGTAAGGCAGGTACCTTACCTGCAGCGCCACTGCCCAGCCCCAAAAGTTTATTCTTTAAGTCTGTCCCGAGTAAGTAAAATAAAAAGCTACCTATACACCATAAATAGTGGACAAGTGCATTTAGGGCAGAGAAGGGACAATAACAATGACATTTAGACATTATCACAAAGCCAAGAACTGGGTGCTAAAAGGTGATAAAGTGATATACACAATACTCCTTCAGGAACAATACTGCAAGCCACAGTGTTTAAGTTCCCATAAGAAGAGGAAGGTCCAATGAACCATAATCTACAGTCAATGGACAACAGTGGAAAGATAATGGTATTTAGGCAGGGGATTATGTGGTAACATATATTTCAAAAAGGTATAAGATTACGCCTCTAAAATACATTTTTGTAACCCAATTTCTTTTTTTTTTTTTTTTTTTTTTGGTTTTTGGGCCACACCCGGTGACGCTCAGGGGTTACTCCTGGCTATTCGCTCAGAAGTTGCTCCTGGCAGGCACGGGGAACCATATGGGAAACCGGGGGATCGAACCACGGTCCATCCTACCACGTTCCGTCCTACGTTAGCGCAGGCAAGGCAGGCACCTTACCTCCAGCACCACCGACCGGCCCCTGTAAACCAATTTCAATACAAACTTAAATTATATATATTTAAACTATACTCAGATGATATTCTGAGTATCATCTTTTATCTCCCCTTGTCACTCCTCTAAAATTCATACAAATTCAACATCATTGATCTCTTCAAGTTATCAGTATTTCCTACTGATTTTCTAGCTAGCAGTTGAAACTTCAAAAAGTTAAAAAGCTCTGATTTTTCTAAAAGTTATACATACATTCACACACATTAATATTTTAGTTTGGCAGCACTTTGGACTATGTTTAATGTCAGATCTCCCTAACAAAAATTTAACATTTAGCTTTAAAACTAAAAACTTGTGTATTTGTTTACTAAATCTTAGGTCACAGAGCTATGCAAAACATTAAAGATAAAATGGAGTTTTTCTATGATACATATCTATTATATGCAACAACCAAATCATGAGATATCTTATATACATATTCATCATCTATAACTTAGTTAAAATAAAAATGTTGGTGGCTCAAAATACCATATCACTAGTCCTGACCGTAAGACTCAGCACTGTCAGCAGACCAAATATCATTTAGAGTGGCTCCCAATTCCTGAATATAGCTGGAAGGCCAAAAAATAAATTAATAAATAAACAAAAATGACTATAATTCTATTACCTCCTCAGCTGCTGCCTCTGAAAGCAGACCTTCTTTTTGGGCACAGGTCACATGGAAATAAGCTCTGCACATCCCTGCATCACAGCTGATACAAACTCCAGTTCTTGCAAAACGAGGGTCTTCACAGAAGCTACACTCCTACAATAAAATATTTTTTCAAAGTAAAATTATTTCCAGAACACAGACTCCATTCTGAAAAGACAATCACAAGACACAAATGATGAAGCAATAATTTGTTGAGACAAAAAATGATCCTTTATGTAACTCTAATAAAGCCAAAGTTCCACTAATATAAGCCCAAGGATTAATGTCATGGGACTAATGTTAGTTAGCATGTTTATATGAGTGATAACATATGTGATATCCTATTATACATCAGCGTGTAGAATTAGCACTAACATTTTCTGGAAAAACATCAGAAAACTGCAATAAAAACTAATTTAAAAATCAGCTCAAAATCACATCAAAAATCATCTAACTGTCAGCCTTCAAACTAAGGTGATCTTCATTTAAATATTTTTGGATGGATATGGAAATTATTGTGCTGAGTGAAATGAATTAGAAGGAGAGATAGACAGAGGATAATCTTATTCATCTGTAGGGTACAAGAAAAATAAAAAACAGTATAGTAGGTGATGTCAGGTTGGGAATTTCTGCAAATCGACGCCTGACTAGTGGGGCTGACTGGGAAGAACTGTGAGCCTGTCTTTTCTTTGTGTTTATTTGTCCTCTGCTGCCGTGGGAGTGGGCCAAACTGGCTCCAAAAAAACCTGCTCTTCCAGAGGTCCATTCTAGGGCGGAAACACCCAGGAACACCTCATTAAAGTGAAAACCGGCAAGAAGCGAGTACTTTGCAAAAGCAAGGACCCCTGATTGTGACGTCAGACTGGGAATTTCTGCGAAATCACACCTGCCTAGTGGGGCTGACTGCGAAGAACTGTGAGTCCTGTCTTTTTTTGTGTATATTTGTCCTCTGCTGCGGTCCGAACCTCATGGGAGTGGGCCAAACCAGCTCCAAAAAAAAAAAACTCGCTCTCCCAGAGGTCCATTCTAGGGTGGAAACGCCCAGGAACACCTCATTAAAGTGAAAACCGGAAAGAAGCGAGTACTTTGCAAAAGCAAGGTACCCTGATTGTGACATCAGGCTGGGAATTTCTGCAAATCCACGCCTGCCTAGTGGAGCTGACTGCGAAGAACTATGAGTCCTGTCTTCTCTTTCTGTTTATTTGTCCTCTGCTGTCGTCCGGATCTCATGGGACTGGGCTGAAAAGAGGCTACAGAAGAGCACTTTGTCTCCCCTTCGCTACGCTGCCGTGAACTCTTTCTAAGGAAAGAACATCATCGCAACAAGAAGAGAAAAAAAAATCACACTAAGGACTGTGCTGGATCACTGAAGCCCAGCATTTCTCTCTGGACAGTCTTCTCTGCTGTGTGCGTAGGCCCAAGATTTGATCCTTTGAGAGGCCTCATCCACAGAGGACTCCACTACCCTGTAGGCAAACTGACACACCCGGAAAGGGCGGAACCAGAGGAGTGTGGCTGCCCACATCATTTACCCAATGAATACCACCGCAACACGTAGAAAAGCACACAATACTAGTGTGACAATGGGGAAACAATGCAGGCCACCATCAGACATAGAGAACGAAGATGACAATTCTGATGACCAGATAATGACCAACAAGCAAATCAATCTCTCAGATAAGGACTTTAGGAAAGTAATATGGAAGATGCTAAAAGAACTCAATATGACCGAGTTGAACAGAACACAAATAAGAACCAAGAAAATATGATGACAGAAATCACAAAACTCCAAACTGAAATAACATGTCAATTTACAGACCTGAAAAACTCAGTAAATGAACTGAATGGTAAAATGGATCTCAACACCAGGGTAGAAGAAGCTGAGAATAGAATTGGTGCTGTGGAAGATGAGATATATAACACCTCCATACAGCGGGAGAGATTGGGGAAAAAAAACTTGAAACAAACGAACAGACAACAGAAAAAATAGTCAAAGAATGGGAACAGATGAAAATAGAAGTCTATGATAAGATCAACAGAAACAACTTAAGAATCATTGGAGTCCCAGAGA
>PVKC010011768.1:0-24001 GCA_004027635.1 Crocidura indochinensis | reverse complement strand
ATACATTTGTCTGTTGTTTAGTGCTTAAGTTGTTTACACATTATTGGTTATTGTGAATAGCCTGTAATAAATGCAGGCATGTTGTTATTTTTCAAAATAGTTATTTTGTGTTATTTGGATGAATATTTTGGAGTGGTGTTGCTGTATCATATGGTAGACACTTTTTTAAATAAAGTTTGAAAATCATATGCATAGCTTTGTATATAGGTTGAATCAATTTAAATTCTCTATACCTAGAATATTGCAAAAACGATTTTTTCAAATAAATAGTAGGTAAAGAAATAGTTGAAAAATACATTAAGCTGGTCTTTCAAGCATATTTATGAGAAGTTTATATGACATGAAAAGAATTTGCCCTTATATATAGCAAGATACCTAATAAAATATTAAAATATGTGAGAAAAGGCTATTTATAATGGACCCTTTTAGAGTATTTTCAAGATATATTTTCATTCAAAATTAAATATTATCTATGTTTAGAACTTAGATACAAAGTTCATGGTAACTTTGAAACAAAAAATTTTGGAAAAAAAATAAAAAGAGGTATGATACATGATCCTTGATAACAAATTGACAAATATCAAGAAAAGAGAATAAGACAAATACAAAATAATGTGGCTAGAGAGATAGCATGAAGGTAAGGCTTTTGCCTTGCATGCAGAAGGATGGTGGTTTGAATCCTGGCATCCCATATGGTCCCCCAAGCCTGCCAGGAGCAATTTCTGAGCATAGAGGCAGGGGAACCCCTGAGCACTGCCAGATGTGAACCTCCCAAAAATATGTAAAGAATTACAATGACAATCAGAATTCAAATAGAAAATTGGCAGTAACTTGTGTTTGATATCATGTCTGCATAATTTAAGTAAGGTCAATGACTTTGATTTAATAATAAAACATGGTTTATAAGGGTCACAAAACTGACAGCAACCAGAAATATTTGGTGATTTTTAACATTCTTTAGTACTCTTCCCAGTAGATATTTCCATGTTCTCTACTTCCACTGCAGGAGAAGAATATTCTTCTCAAGTACACAAAGAACAGAAAATACCACATGGTGGCACACAAATGCCAATACATTTATGAAAGCTGAAATCACATCAACTCCCTTTATGCACTATTATATTATTAACCTAGAAACCAATCATCAAAAATGCTAGATAAATCACAAACTGTAAGCATCTGCAACTGAATCACTCTTAAATTCATTATTTTGCTGAGCCATTGGAAATAAAGAACAATTAAGAAACGAAGAATCGAGAAATAACTCAGGATGAAGATACAGGCTATCAGAACATATGGGTCAAAGCCAAAGTTGTGATTCCTCATAGAACAATTGTAGCATAATTGTAGCATATTCGTCGCATAGTTTATATAAGAAATGAGAAAAATATCAAATAAGCACTCAGACCACATGCCTAAATATATAAATAGCCTATATATAAATACCTAATGCCTAAATATCTAATATAATAAATTGCTAATTACCTCTCAACCTCCTAATATTGAATCAGGGAGAAATAGAATATGTGAATTAACCATTAGCAAAGAAATTGAAATAACAGAGGCTAGAGTGATGGCGCAGTGGTAGGGTGTTTGCCTTGAACACAGCTGACCCAGGACGAATTGAGGTTTTATCTGCAACATCCCATATTATCTCCAAAGCCAGAAGCAATTTCTGAACAGTGCCAGAAGTAACCCTGAGTGTCACCAGGTGTGGCCCAAAAACAAAAAGAAATTAAAATAACAATCTATAACCCTCTAAACTAAAGTTAATTTAAGCAATAGCAGAAAAGTAACTGCTTCATCTGTAGTTTATCTTTCACAAGACTTTATTAGAAGTTATAGAATATATTGATAAGGTGTATTAGAAACTGCATCACACATCTTACATTATGCTCTTTTCTTTTGTTTCAATTTTATAAGAATAATGCAAAGGCGATTTAGATCATATATATGTATCTGCATATGTGTGTAACTCTGGGAAAAGCGATTTCAAGAATATCAATGTTCATAATATTTAATTAGAATTCAATTGTTGTCTTTGAATTAAGTTTCCATTATATTGAAATATGATATTTTGCACCTCTAAGTCAGCATCACACATCAAATTCCAAATTTGTATACTTCTAATCTTATTGATTTTTTCTTTTCCCTAAGCTACAAAGTTCAATAAGTCTTCTGGAAAAGAGGAATATGCATTTATAGGTATGCATTTCCATGAATAACAAATCTATGGAATCTGTTCAAAGGCTCAAATAGTTTTAGTGATCGGAATGCTCAAAATAAATACCAAAATTGGCCAGCTGGCTGAAATCTTGGGCAAGTTTTTTACAAGAAAAAGTGATTTGTTTTTGTTTTTTCCCTTTCTGAGAAATATAATTTTTATTTTAAGTATCTCAGTGATTAAATAGGTTCATCAAAGTTTTAGAAAGCAACGCCTCTTACTTAAAGCTGATGATTTTAGTTACCGGTATTTATCATATCTAAAACTGCTTTCACAACACCTGGTCAAATTTTGGTATCATTGACTAATCAAGATGACATATTAACATCATAGGAACTGTGCAGTTACTTTTGGTCTAATAGTTTAAGATAGCCTTCCTAATTTAATAACTTAAATCTTAATCTGAACTAATTACTAAGTTTAAATAGACTTTCAATATTTCTTTTCATGGAATTCCCTTGGTATCTGATTGTAATTCATAAGGATATTATTTGCATATTCCTGGAAATGTTCATGAAGAGCAAAAATAGAAAAGATGACAATGATAAATTTCCTTTTTTGTTTTTAATTTTAAAATCAAATTCAGTGATTCTGAAGGATCAGAGCCACTGAAGGCCATGCTGAAGGACTGCGAGGGCCAATACATTCAGTAGTACTAAAGACCTATATAAGGCACCAAGATAGAAGCCAGGACCTCAAATACACCACTTTTGTGCTCTATTGTTTCTACCACATCTTTATATTTCGGTGAAACTTTTTTGCTTTTCATTTTTAATTAAGGGAAATTTGTTTTATATTATTTGTATAGTGACAAGTAGGGTCACTACTTACTGGTCGGGGGAACATTAGATCAAGAAGTACTAACCCTGGTCAATATCTATGCACCTAATATAGAGCCAGCAAAATATGTGAGGCAACTGCTCCCAAACCTGGAGAAACACATGAAGGGTAATGTGATAATAGTAGGGGACCTCAACACTCCACTATCGCCAGTGGACAGATCCACCAAACAGAAAAATAGCAAAGAAATAAGAGCTCTAGATGAAACATTAGAAGATCTAGGGCTAATAGAATTATATAGGACCCTCCATCCCCAGAAAACAGAATACACATTCTTCTCAAGCCCACATGGAACCTTCTCCAGAATAGGCCATGTCTTAGGATACAAAGCCAACCTATTGAACACAAATGTAAAGATCATTAGAAGTACCCTATCAGATCACTATGAAACAGAGGTCAAAATTGACTTCAAGAAGAAGCAATGGAGAAAAACTAATACCTGGAGATTAAACAACATGCTGCTCAACAACAGCTAGATCAAAGAACAACTCAAGGAAGAAATAAAAAGATTTCTTGAGACAAATAATAATGAAGAGACAACTTTTCAAAATTTGTGGGACACAGCAAAAGCAGTAATTAGGGGGAAACTCATAGCAATACAGGCCTATGTCAAGACACAGGAAAATGACAAAACCAACAGTTTAAAGGATTACCTCAAGGAATTGGAACAACAGCAGCAGAGAAATCCAACCACAACCAGAGGCAAAAAAATAATAAAAACCAGAGCAGAAATAAACAACATAGAAACTAAGAAAACAATACAAAATATCAACGAGACCAGGAGTTGGTTTTTCAAAAGAATAAACAAGATAGACAAACCACTGACAAAACTCACCAAAAAAAAAGAGAGAAAACTCCCGAATCAGTAGGATTACAAATAAAAGGGGAGAGATTACAACAGAACCCCCAAGAAATACAACATATCATGAAATCATATTATGAACAACTATACTCAGTTAGACTAGAGAACACAGGAGAAATCGACAGAACTTGGAAAAATACTATCTTCCGAGACTGGAAAAGGAAGAACTAGAAAGCCTAAACAGACCAATCACCTCAGAGGAAATTGAAGATGTAATTAAGAAACGCCCTAAGAACAAAAGTCCAGGTCCAGAAGGATTTACAGTTGAATTCTATCAAACATTCCGAGAAGACTTACTACCACTTTTCCATAGGCTCTTCCAAGCCATAGAAAAAAGAGAAATCCTCCCCAACTCCTTTTATGAGACTAATATCACACTCGTTCCCAAAGATGGCAAAGACACCACCAAGAAAGAAAACTACAGACCAATCTCACTAATGAACATAGATGCAAAGATATTCAACAAAATCTTAGCAAACCAAATCTAGCACTTCATCAAAAAGATCATACATCATGATCATATATCATGGTTTTTTACCAGGAATGCAAGGCTGGTTCAACATACACAAATCAATCATCATTATTCATCACATCAACAACAAGAAAGACAAAATCCACATGATCATATCAATCAATGCAGAGAAGGTGTTTGACAAAATCCAACATCATTTCATGTTAAAGACATTCAGTAAAATAGGGTTAGAAAGAATCTTCCTCAAGATAGTTACAGCTATCCATGAAAAGCCTACAACCAGCATTATACTTAATGGTGAGAAACTAGAAACATTCCCACTAAGGTCAGGAACTAGGCAAGGCTGTCCACTCTCTCCACTTTTATTCAATATAAACTTAGAAATCCTGGCAATAGCAATCCGACAAGAGACAGGAATCAAAGGAATCCAAATTGGGAAAGAGAAACTAAAACTATCTCCATTTGCAGATGATATGATATACATCAAAAACCCTAAAGAGTCCACAGTAAAACTCCTAGAAACTATTAACCAATACAGCAAAGTGGCTGGATACAATGTCAATACACAAAATACAATAGTATTTCTATATGCAAACAACAAAGTCAAGGAGAGAGAGATTAAAAATAAAATTCCATTTAAAATAGTACCAAAAATATCAGGTACCTAGGACTCAACCTTACAAGGGAAGTGAAAGACCTATACCAGGGAAACTTCAAAACACTTCAGAAAGAAATTGAAGAGGATCTAAAAAATGGAAGAACATCCATGCTCATGAATTGGTAGAATTAACATAGTCAAAATGACTATTCTACCCAAACTACTATGTAGATTTAATCCAATCCCTATCCAAATTCAAACAACATTCTTTAAAGAATTTGAGCAGTCAATCGCAAAATTCATCTGGAACCACAAAAGACCCAGGAGAGCTAAACACATACTGAAAAACAAGAAGCTGGGTAGTGTATACCTTGAAACTATACTATAAAGCCATAATGATCAAAGCAACATGGTACTGGAACAAAGACAAATCAGTGGATCAGAATGGAATTCCCAGACATAAACCCCCAGATATACAGCCATCTAATATTTGATAAAAGAGGCAAGAACTTGAAATGGAACAAAGAAAGTATTCAACAAATGGTGTTGGTACAACTGGAAAACCACATGTACAAAAGTGAAAATTGACACATACCTTACTCCTTATACAAAAGTCAACTCAAAATGGATCAAAGACTTTGAAATTAGACCTGAATCTATAAAGTTTATAGAGAATAAAATAGGCAGAACACTCAAAGATCTATATATCAAAAAGGTCTTCGAGGATGGAGCACCAATGGCAAGAACTTTAGTATCAAACATAAACAAATGGGATGACATCAAACAAATAGCTTCTGCATGCGAAAGAAACCTTACTTAACACAAGAAGACAGTTAACAGAATGGGAAAAAATCTTTTCACTCGACATATCAGATAAAGGCCTGATATCTAGAACATACAAAGCACTCAGAAAGCTGAGCCCCCCAAAACCAAATAAAGCCATAAAAATAGGGAGATGAAATGAATAGACCCTTCTCTGAGGAAAACAGAAGGATGGCCAACAAGCACATGAAAGCATACTCACCCACCCTCATCATCAGGGGGATTCAAATCAAGACAACAATGAGATACCACCTTACACCAGTGAGGATGGCTCACATCAAAAATAATGGGAACAATCCCTGTTGGCAGGGATGTGGTATGAAAGGCACTCTCATCCACTGCTGGTGGGAATGCCCCCTAGTCTAACTCCTATGGAGAACAGTCTGGAGATTGCTCCAAGAATTCAGAATTGAGCTGCCATTTGACCCAGCAATTGCTGTCCTAGGTATATACCCCCAAGTTGGAAAGACATTCATTCCAAAATATGTGTGCACCCCCACTATATATTGCAGCACTTAGTATAATAGCCAAGTTTTGGAACCAACCGTGATGTCCAGCAACAGATGAATGGATCATTAAGATGCGGTATCCATACACAATGGAATACTACATGGCAGTGAGAAATGATACAATCACAGACTTTTCAGTAACATGGATGGACCTAGAACATATTATGTTAAACGAAGTAAGCCAGAAGACAAAAGATAAACACAGAATGATAGCACTATTCTGAAGCACCTAAAACACACACCTTATATACAACTAATACTCAACAATCAAATAACAGGGTTTTTAACAGGGTAGAAACTCCAAACACTGTAATATTCAACAATACTCAGAAAAGTGTCCAAAATATATGAAAAATGAGCAACACAAACTCTTGACTACATATTATACCACAGAGAAACCAGCAACAACAGAAACAGCAGTATATAGAGAACAGGTATGTAATCAGCCTTCTACTACAAAGGCCTATAATAATCCCTTAGGGATCTTATACAGGATCACAGGTAAAGAATACCATGGGAAATCACTGACTCCAAGGGAAACATCTCATAACACTATGTTTTAATGCCTTTGTCTTACTATATCTAAACAACCTCTCAGCTTTTCTAGATACAAAGGGTGGACAAACTAAGATGGCATCTCAGGGCTCAGTCACACAAGATACCATACCCAGCTTGTCCCTAGAAAACTCTTTAACATACACTTTATCCCTAGGTTATACCTTCTTTTAGGATTTGAAGTACGTGACCAGTCAGACTACCGAAGCAGCAACTGTGACCCACAGATCTATAGTACAGGCCCTACTCATCGAATACATTCAAGCAAACTAGCATTCCATTGTTATTTTCTTCTCTCTTCTCACTACTTTCTTTTTTATTTTTCCTTTCTTTTCTGTCCTTCCCTTTTCTTTTTTCCTTTTCTCTTCTCCCTTTTTTTCTAATGTATTTTTCTCTTTTCTTCTTTCCTACCCCTTCCATTTACTTTCCCCTTTCCCCTCTTTGGAAATCTAGCTATCCCTTCACCCCTCAGTCCCATCCAGACCTCCCATGATATGAAAGCTCTTCATCCTCAGTTATTAATCCATTAGGCATCAAGACTGACCTCCTACCCCAACGAACCAGTACCCAGTACCCAAGAGAAGGGACACCCAGTCAAACCCACACCTCATCCCCTGCATGAAAAGGCAACCAACTCCCCTGCGGACTCATACTGCATGGCCCTCCCTACCAACTCCCCCCTAACGAGGACTATTACTTGAATCCGGACTTAGCTCTAAAAGTATCCCAATTGCAAGAACTCTTCCAAGACCTCCTTGCCTCAAATCTTTTGCCAATCTCAGGAAGGTCAGGGGTTGTGATGGAAAGGTGCCTGGGAACCCATACACCATAAGAAATCCCAAAAGACAATGGGGAAACCTATACTTCCAATATAAGTATAAGACCTGTATTATACCACCTATTTACCTGATTTTCCCCAAAAGTAAGGTAGTCTCTTGCATCACTTTGTTCCTTTAATTACTTTGTTAATTCATTTTTAAATGTTTGTTCTACATATACATATGTAAGCACATATATTTTTATTCTTATTTTTATCTTTTTTTTTTTTTTGGTTTGTGATCTCTTTCTGTTTTCTTCTCTGTCCAACCCCAAATGCACTGACAATATAATACATAGCACCATTTCTCCCTGCATAGGCACATTAAAAAAAAAGGAGAAATCTTACATATAAAAAAGAGCTCTTATCTACTAGGGATAAGAATCATACTTGTTTACAATACAGGGATATCTCCCACCTTGAAAATATGTCACACAGACTCAACTTAGACCTCAGGTGATTAGACAACATCTGTCCAATCTTGAACCCTGGATACCAGACATAGAAATGACACAGTTCTTCACAACAGCTACAGGAAACAAATCCCATCCGGGACATCCTTAATACTGCTGGGTCACCACAAATGCCAGCTCTAATATGATATCCTGACAATGAGGAAAATGGGAACAACTTGACCTAAAGCAGGTTATTCTGCCTCGCCAGCTAACGATAACACAATGTCAGAAGACTTGTCACCCTTTGGTCGGTCCAAAAGCCAAGATCGTGATTTACAGATGACTGGCTGCTAGAACCATGACGGACTATATTTATCTTGGATCCAATAAAAAGCCTTAGTCTAGGGTTTGAACTATGACCTCCACAACAACCATGATCCCCAGTTCCAAAGGTCTGGCAGAGACAATTGCAAATGAATGGGGCTTCTGGAAACAATAAAAGACGCTATCCTAGGTTCCATCCTAAAATCAGTGCAAAGACCAAGACTACCAACCACAGAAGATAGATTAAAATGACACTAAAGGAGCAGAACTTCTAGAACCAAAAAGAAAGACTTCATCATAAGTACCACTCCCTGACCTATGCAGATACTGAGATCCCTAAATACATAGGTCTGATTTTATCACCCAGGATGGAGAAGTCTTCCAAACACCACGAAAGCAACACTGGGACAGTAAATGAACCTGAATGGAGTATATAGCTAATCCCATGACAATATACTCCAAGGGTGAAGAAACCCTGTGTCTCTTAGGCCAAATGAATTCCTTTTGAATGTCCCCAATATTTACTGTGCCAGTGCAGAAGGGGAAAAAAAGGCAAAAAACACAAAACATTTTTATTTTTTATACATTATATATTTTATCTTCATTTATTATTATTATTTTTTATTTTCATTTACCTATCTACTTTTTGTCGATTTCTTGTTTTGGTGTGGTTATTGAAGTTGTTGTCCCCATTTATATTTAATTCCTTTTCTTCTTTTCCTTTCTTTCTTTATGTGCTCTACCATGTTTTTATCTCAAGACCATGGCTTATTTTGTGGTGCTTATCATTATTGTTGAAGTACTCACTGGATATTTGACATTTCTTTTGAACTGTTGGGGTGTTTCACCTTCTTTTTCTCCTTCATCTCCCAAACTGATGATGAGAGCCTCTAGAAGGATTCCGCCCATTTTCGGTGTATTAGACTTTTACCCCAGTTTACTACTTTTCTCTTCTTCAAACAAAACCACATAAATTTAACTATCTAGTCCTGCCTCCCAGTTAGAGGGGGAAATAGGGTGGCACCAAGACCAAACAGATGCAAGAGTACTAAGTAGTAAGTTAGGTACAGAGGAAACCACATATTCTAGCAGCCCTGGGGGTGAGGGAGGAGGATATGGGGGGGTTGGATGAAAGCAGAGTTGTAAGGAGGACAAATCAGTGATGGGAATCTCCCTGACTCTATGTAAATATGTACCTAAAATATTATTGTAAACAATATGTAAGCCACTATGATCAAAATAAAAATTATATTATTAAATTTTTTAAAAATATCAATAACAACACAATAATTATGGGTGATCTCAACACTCTTCTGTCACCCTTTGATAGGTCAACCAGACACAAACCCAACAGAAATATACTAGCTCTGAAAAGAGAAATGAAAGAAAGTGGACTAGTAGATATATAGGAACTCCATCAAAAAGTTGGATCCACATTCTTCTCTAATGCACATGGGTCTTTCTCCAGGATAGACTACATGCTAGCCCATAAAACATATCTCTATAAAATCAAGAGGATGGAAATAGTGCAGACTACCTTTGCTGTTCACAAGGCAGTGAAATTAGATATAAACTACAAAGAGACACAGAATACAAACTTTAATACCTGTAAATTAAACAGCTTACTGCTGAACAACAAGTGAGTTAGAGATAAAATCAAAGAAGAAATCAAAACATGCTTGGAAAAAATGACAACAAAGCCAAAAATTATCCGAATTTATTGAACACAGCAAAAGCAGTACTGAGAGAAAAATATATAGCTTTGCAAGCACACACCAAGAAGGAAGGGACCGACATCAATAACTTAATGACACAGCTTATAAAATTAAAAATTAATCAACACATGGAACCAAAAATAGATAGGCAGAAAGAAATAGCAAAGCTTAGAGCAGAAATCAATGAACTTGAAATCCAGAAAACAATCTGAAAGATCAAAGAAAGCAAAAGTTGCTTCTTTGAAAAAATAAACAAGATTAATAAACCTCTGGCAAAACTCACAAAGAAATCAAGAGAGATAAACTTGATAAAACCCGATTAGAAATGAAAAGGAGGAAATCACTACAGATATTGTAGAGATTCATAGAGTAATCAAAAACTACTTTGAGAAACTCTATGCCAGGAATTATGAGAACCTACAGAAATGGACAAATTCTTGAACTCTTATAACCTCCCTCGGTTAAATAAGGATGAATAGCATATCTGAACAGCCCCACCACTGCAGAGAATATTTAAATGGTGATCAAAAATCTGAAAAACAAAAGCCCAGGCCCACATGGATTCACTAATAAATTCTTTCAAACCTTTTAAAAGGAACTTCTACCAACTCGTTTCAGGCTCTTTCATAATATTGAAGAAACAGGAACACTTCCAAATAGTTTCTCTGAATCTAAAATCACTTTGATACCAATTCAGAGAGAGATGCTTTCAAAAAAGAAAATTACAGATCAATATCTCTAATGAGCACAGATGCAAAGTTTCTCAACAAAATTCTAGCAAATAGAATTCAATGCATCATCAAGAAGGCCATTCACCATGACCAAGTAGATTTCATGCCAGGAATGCAAGGATGTTTTAACATCTATAAATCAATCAACATTAATACACAATATCAACAAAAAGAAAAAGCAAAGATCATATGACCATATCAATAGATGCAGAAAAAGAATTTGATAAGGTCCAACACCATTCTTGATTAATAAACAGAGACCCTCATCAAGAAGGGAATTAAAGGAACTCTTCTCAATATAGTCAAGACCATTTACCACAAGACAAAGGAAAATATTATTAATGAAGATGAACTAAATCCTTTCCCCTAAAGTCGGGTACACCTCTTTCACCACTCCTATTCAACATAGTGCTGAAATTACTTGCCATAGTTATTAAGCAAGAAAAAGTTATCAAGGGCATTCAGAGAGGTAAGGAAAAAGTCAAGCTCTCACTCTTTGCAGATGACATGATAATATATTTATAAAACCCTAAAGATTCTGCCAAAAATCTTCTGGAAACCATAGATTCATATAGCGAAGTTGCAGGCTACAAAATTAACATGAAAAATCAATGGCCTACTTATGCACCAATAATGATAGAGAAGAAATGGACATAAAGTAAACAATTCCCTTTACATTAATACACCTCAAACTCAAATATCTTGGGGTCAATTTAACTAAAGATGTGAAGGATCTATGTAATGAAAACTACAGACCCTACTTCAAGAAATAAGAGAGGATACAAATAAAGGGAGACATATACCTGTTCATGGATTGGTAGGATTAATATAATTGAAATGGCAATACTCTCAAAGACATTGTACATATTTAATGCAATCCCTCTAAAGATATCCATGACATTTTTCAAAGAAGTAGATCAAACACTCCTGAAATTCATTTGGAACAATAAACACTCTCAAATATCTAAAGAAATTCTTTGGATAAGGAATATGGGAGGCACTACTTTCTCCAATTTTAAACTGTATTACAAGCAATAGTTATCTAAACAGCATGGTATTGGAATAAAGAAAGATACTCAGATCAGTGGAATAGACTTTAGTGTTCAGAGAATATTCCCCATACATACAATCAACTAATCTTTGATAAAAGAACAAGGAATCGAAAATGAAGCAAGAAAAGCATCTTCAATAAGTGGTGTTGGAACAATAGGTTAGCCATTTGCAAAGGAGTGAACTCAGACCCCCATATAATACCATGCACAAAGGTTAAATACAAATGGATTAAAGCCTTGGTATCAGGCCTGAAATCATAATTTATATAGAACAGCACATAGGTAAAACACCATATGACATTGAGACTAAAAGCATTTTCAATAAGGAAACAGGACTCTCCTAACAAGCAGAAACAGAGATAAATAGATGGGACTATATTAATCTGAGAAGCTTCTGAATCTCAATGGAAATAGGGCCTAAATACAAAACCCACCTACAGAATGGGAAAACTATTCACCCAATACTCAACAGACAAAGGACTAATATCTAAGATATACAAGTTACTGATAATAATTAAAAAGAAAATATATAACCCCATCAAAAATGGGGAGAAGAAATGAACAGACACTTCCTCAAAGAAGAAATACAAGTTTCAAATGACACATGAAAAATGCTCAATGTCACTAAATATCAGGGAGATGCAAATCAAAACTACAATGAAGTACCATCTCACACCACAGAGACTGGCACACATCACAAAGAACAAGAACAATCAGTGCTGACAGAGATATGGAGAGAAAAGAACCCTCATTCACTGCTGGTGGGAAAGTCTACAGTCGTTATAGAAAACAATATATAGATTCTTCAAAAAACTGGAAATTGAGATCTTATTTGATCCAGCTACACTACTCTTAGAGATATACCCTAGGAACACAAAAATACAATACTAAAATTCCTTCCTCATACTTATATTCATCACAGCACTTTTTACAATAGCCATACTCTGGAAACAACCAAGATGCCCTTCAACAGATGAATAGCTAAAGAAACTGTGGTGCATATGCATAAGAATATAATGCAGCTGTCAGAAGAGATGAAGTTATGTAATTTTCCTATATGTGGATGTACATGGATTCTATTATGCTAAGTGAAATAAGTCAGAAGGAGAAATATAGACACAGAATAGCTTCACTCATCTTTGGGTTTTTAGAAAAATTAAGGACATTACTGTAATAAGACCCAGAAACAATAGAGTTAAGAACAGGAAGGGCTGGAAGGATTGGCTCACAATTTAAAGCTCACCACGAAGGTTGGTGAATTTGTTAGGGAAATAACTACACTAACAACTAACGTGACAATGTTAAAGAATGGGAGAAGTAGAATGCCTGTTGAGAATACATCGGCGGGAGGAAATGAGAGAGGCATTGGTTGTGGGAATGTTGCACTGGTGATGGGGGTGTTCTGTTATAACAAAACCAACTATAAGCATGCTTGTAACCGTGGTGCTTAAATAAAGATTTATATTAAGTGGTATACCCATCTGAATTTACAGCAGAAGGTCCCCATGAGCACTGTTAGGAGTAAATCCTGAGCACAGAATTAGATATAGCTCCTGAACACTTCTGGGTATGAATACCCCCATTTTTTTTAATATTTTTGGTATATATTTGTTGCTTAGATAAGTCCCATAGGATCCATTTAGTTTATTATCTTATACATAGTTTCCTGTGTATCTGTATCTTGGGTCTGATTATTATATACAGTGGGAAATATGAAAAAGTAAAAGGGAAAATCCTTTAATAAATTGGTATCTTGGTTATTGATTTGCCAGAACAGGGTCCTTAAACCAAGAGTACAGAGACTTTGGCTGTCAAAAAACAGGGTATTTAGAGTAACTTTGATCATCTAAGATATGTTTTCAGATCTTTATAGTTATTATAAGAATCTCTTATGTGCTTTTATTTTCAGGCAACATTCGTGACAAGAATAGAACTTCAACTGCTCTTACTCTTACTGCCTGGACTAAAATTGATGTTTTATCTGCCTGTGGCTACAATAACATTCTTTTAGAACTCTCTTAGAATGTCCTTGGACTTTAGCATCCATTCATACATTATTCTAAGAAGTCTAGTTGTCACTCTCATTCTTACACCACTTGATAATTTTCAAAAATGCCACTTTATGTTGCAGTCTCTAATTTGTCCATGATCTTATATACATAATGAAAAGAATGCCCAAATCCCCTGAAACTTTAACTTGAGATGAGCACAGAGAGTAACAGCCTATTATTGTGTTTCTTTAGCTAGAATCTGATAAGATATAATAATAAATGATAAATTTCCAATATTTTTTCTGAGGAGTCCATGCCCAGGAAAGGTGTTCTTTTTCTTAGCACAATATTTTATTTGAGACATTTTATTATTATTGTGCAACTTTATTTATTTATTTATTTATTTATTTTTTTGGTTTTTGGGCCACACCCAGTGACGCTCAGGGATTACTCCTGGCTATTCGCTCAGAAGTCGCTCCTGGCAGGCACGGGTGATCATATGGGGAACCAGGGAATCGAACCGGGGTCTGTCCTAGGTTAGCACAGGCACCTTATCTCCAGCGCCACCACCTGGCCCCGTAACTTTATTTTTTAAGAGCAAAAATTTGGCGTGTTATATTAGGTGGGACACAATTTTTATCAGCTGGCAACTTATTTAATTTCAACACTAATTTAAAGCATTAATTTGAGAATTTATACTTTTGAATTTGAATCATTTTGGTGATTCAAAATAAAGATGTAAACTGTATTAGTGATTTGTTAACCCCTGAAACTGTGAAATCCACACATAAATATAAATGTAAATAAAAATGTTTGAATAAACAAAATTGAATTACCCATTACATTTACTTTGGCTTGTTACACAATAATTTCGAGGTGTAGTCACACATCCGACAGAGTTAATACCCAATACATATAAATATTAACAACTTTAATAATATATAAACTTCCTTATAACATGGAGAAAGTAACTTTATAGACAATTCCTCAGAGAAGACATATAGCTGGTGAACAAGTACTTACTTAAAAATGATGCTGGGGAGTCCAGGCCACAATAGAGGAACAAATAGATTTTGAGAACTTGACCTGGATATGCTCATGACTCCTAGATGCTCTAAGCATAGACCCAGTGTCAACTATATGTGAAAGACACATCTTAGTCATTTCTCTAGTTAGAAATGACTAATATATATATTAGTCAGTTAGAAATATATATATAATTAAAAATGACTATATATAATTATATATATAATATATAATATCATTAGAAATGACTAATATATATATATATATTATTTAAACACCTTAATTACATACATGATTGTGTTTGGGTTTCAATCATGTAAAGAACACCACAGTTCACCAATGCAACAGTCCCATAACCAATGTCTGAAATCTATCTCCTCCCCACCCAACCCCCGCCCAACTCCCGCCTATACTCTAGACAGGCTTTCTATTTCCCTCATATATTCTCATTGTTAGGATAGGTCACAATGTAGGTATTTCTCTAACTAAACTCATCCTTGTTTGTGGTGAGCTTCATGAGGTAAGCTGTAACTTCCAGCCCTCCTCTCGTTTGTGTCTGAAAATTATTATTACAAGGATGCCTTTCATTTTTCTTAAAACCCATAGATGAGTGAGACTATTCTGTATCTTTCTCTCTCTCAGACTTAATAATAATAAATTATTAGGCATAATAAATCCACACGCATCCTTTAGGAAAAATGAATTCATGATATTCACTTATACATAGATGGATATGTATATTATTATATGGAGTGAGATGAGTCAGAGGAAGAGGCATGGATATAGAATAAACTCACTCATTTGTGGAATATAGAATAAATAAAAAGATAAATAAATAAAAATATAATATGATAATAATATACAGAAACAAAAGATATGAGGGTCAGAATAGGAAACTTGCAACAAAGAGCTAGTATGACAGTTAGTGGAGAGAAGGGACCAGTATGTCGATGGTAGTTGGCATTGATAACTCTGGACAAGGACAAGATACTGATAGGGGATAAAGTGATATGCATGATACCCCTTCAATAAAAATAATGCAAACTACAGTATCAAAAAAGGAAAACAAAAGGAGAGAAAAAAGTTAAATGTCTGCCCAAAGGCGGGGGGGGGGGGCAGAGGACTCAAGCAAAAATGAGGACATTGTTTACAGGAAATATGCACTGGTGAAGAGTGGTGTACATTGTTTAAAAATCAATCATTAACAATCTTGTAACCAAAGTGCTTAAATAAAGTAATTAATTATAAAAAATAAAGTCACTGATTGAAAATAATAAACAACAGACAGACCCTGCCACAACAAAATATGGGTCAGTTAGATCTGAAAACATTGAATTTCAGCTCATACTAGGAATAAAAAAGGAATATCAGGAAAGGCTCCACTGAAAATGTCTTGCAGAGATGGGGACTGCTTTTGAATCATACTCTGCAATCTCTGAGGAGACCGTTAGAACTTGCTCAGGAGCACCCCACAATAAAGAGCCCAGTTGGTCAAATCTGTCTTTTTCTTTAATTCTTCTTTTCAACGACCTTTCCACCACCTTGTTTATGCACAGTTCAGTGTTCAGACATTTATTTCTAGCAGTGATCTGAGGATCATCTGGTGATGGGGATTGGACCCAAGAATTGTGCAGAGAAATTGTATGGTCCATTCAATTACACTATCATTCTTTCTAGTGTTATGTGTGCATTTTTAGCTAGTCATTGGTTTCATAATATCTTTTTTTTGCTTTTTTTTGGGGGGGGTCACATCCGGCAGTGCTCAGGGGCTACTCCTGGCTCCATGCTCAGAAATTGCTCCTGGCAGGCACGGGGGACCATATGGGGCACCGGGATTCGAACCAATGACCTTTTGCATGAAAGGCAAACGCCTTACCTCCATGGTATCTCCTGGGCCCCCGGATTCATAATATCTTTGACTTCATCAGCCACACACTGCAAATCTTCATTCTTGTACTATTAGCTCTCATAGAGGTGCTTGAATAGAACCTGTTTTTGGAAAGACACACTATCAAGTGAAATAATATCTGGACAAAAATTGTGAAGGCAGTTTTTAAATTAGAGTATAACTAAAATACTGTGGAGATGTGTTTTACAGACCCAGGTTCAGGTTTGTTTCGTGCAGGTTCACACCCAATGAGACTTTCCCAAAAGGCATAAATTCAGGTTCCCAAACATGAGAGAGCTCAGGCTTCAAGTACTTTGAGCATGGGACAGTTCCAACAGCTGAAAATTCATAGTATTTAGTCAATGATCTTCTGAACTTTTTCCCCTCAAAAGAACCAATAGATTTTCTCAAGATGGCAGTTTCCAGATCCCAGTTTCTGAGCTCTGATTAGAAAAGGAGTAAACTCAGGAGAACTTTTCAGGCAGTGCATTGCTTCACGTTTCCTTGATAGCTTGGAGGTTTCATAGATAGTGAAATTGCAGCCATTTGAGTTCTTTGATCCTAAGTGAAAATGACAGGGGAAAAATTAGAAACAATAAAAAACAAAAATATTTGAAAAAATTAGAAAAAACATAACAAATATTAAGTTAGGGCACTAGAAGATATTCTGTATATGAGCTCTGTATTTTAGGTTATCAGAACTTGTCCCAGGACTAAAGTAAAAAAATTGGACACCAGGGTGAGGAAAAAAAAAAAAACCTTTGGCACCAATATTTTGTGTCCATTGGTGGGTTTATACTGGAAATCCAAGCAGACATTCATAAAAAGGGGCTCTAATATTTTGAGAATCCTCTCTCAAATTGAAGGTGAGGAAAGTCTTCTTCAGATTCTAGATTTGCTTTCCAAAATGAACTCCCTAAAATCTCTCTGGGCAGCAGAAAAATCAGATTTTTTTTCTCAGAGTATGGGTGCACTGTACAAGGTTCAGGGTAAAGCGGGTACAATTGCATTGTGGAAAAGTGAACTGCTACCCCTAGATCATGTAACCTTGACGCTGAAGAAACAGCTTCAGCACAGAGAGACCTTGCTCGTCTATCTATTCAGACATTACAGACTGAATCTGTGAGAGTCAAAAGGCAATGTCACCGGATATTTTTGCTTTTCTCTGAATGATTATAAGGTTGGTTACTTCAGATACCACAAAGGAGCTATATTGCAAGCTGTGAGTCCAAATACTAAAGTCGATTTAGAACAGGTCTGAGAGAATTCAGAAAGTTCCTGGAAACTCCAGTTGAATTCAGCACTCAGCAGTGAAAGCTTTGAAGAAAGCTCTTCACCCTTGGAGCTTATCATCTAGAAGATCAGAAGTATCTCTTCAAAGGTACTATTCAGTGCTTTGTGTTTGTATCTTCAGTTGTAAACATTTCTATTTATATCTGTTTATGGGTGTAAGGGAATTTTTTTTAACAGGGACATTTTCTATTTCTTTACAATGGGAACCTGTTATAAAGTCTCCTCCACTGTTCCATGGAAAGTTGTTGATCGTCCTTGTTGTTTTCTAACCACCTGCCAGACAGAACCCCTTTGTGAAACTTTGTGTGGTGATGATTTTTGATGCATAAGTTTTGTGAACACTGCTCCAGAGGCAAAAAGAACAGGACAAAGAGGGATACTAGTTTCTCATAATCAGTGGTTACTTATCAAATTTGAATCTGGGCCATGCCTTCTACCTGACAGAGAACTTTGGTTAAAAGACAGATTAGCTATCCTCACTGTATTGTGCCTGAAGCTTGCCTAAAGCTCAGTGCTTATGCATATATTGTTCCTAGTGCCTCACTTACACCTACATCTAGCTATGCTTCTGCTATGTCCTGCCACCTAAAATACCTCATGTTCTCTTTTCTTATATAAGTATTCTCAGAATGAAACCAAGTTTATCAGTTTATAATCTTGAGATAAATCCATGAGCTGGGGCAATATTCTTACCCAGAATACTTCTGGAAAGAAGTCAGTCCTCAATAGCTAACAAATTCGGCACAATTGTTTTTCAGCAGAAACTTATCTCTTAACCATGTCTGTCTCCCTAGAGTTCTGGAATTACAATAAATTTTTCACCATCAAAGAAACTGGCTCTTCCACCATCATTCCAGTTAAGGAACAAGAATGCTGGGGCCCAGAGTGGTGGTGCAGTGGTAGGGCGGTAGGGCACTTGCCTTGCTCTGGGGTAACCTAGGATGGACCACACAGTTTGATTCTTTGTTGTCCCATGTGGACAACAAATCGCCAGGAGCGATTTCTGAGTGCATAACCAGGAGTAATACCTGAGCGTCACCAGGTGTGTCCCAAAAACAAAACAAACACACAGAAGGTACATTAGGGGTTCCAGAGGAAGATAGTGGTCATATGCCCAGAAGGAAATAGTTGTAAAGGATGAACCTTTGCCTCATCATCCTGAAAGAATGTAGAATTCTCACTCTTACATGAGGGACTGCTATAGCAGGAGTGGACGGATGGTCAGTTTGGTCAGTTTGAATCTTTCCCATGGAAAGGTATTCAAGCAGAAAGATAATGGAGGTGATTTGATGTGAAACTGATCAGCAGATAAAAGGAAGACTCCATACATCGTTCTCTTTTTCTCTCTGTCTCTTTCTGTCTCTGTCTCTGCTTCCTTCTTTTTTGCTCTCAGCATGCTCTTGACATTCTATGTCCTCATATCCTGCACCCAGATGAACTAAAGGATTAGTTGGTCTGTTTGCCCACACAAATGCCTGAGTCCAGTCAGGCCTCAAAGGTCTTGAAAGGGACAGAAGAGAACAGGCATAGATAGTCAGAAAATCTCAGAGTCAGACAGGACTTAGATGCCCAGGTAGTGACAGATTCTGAGGTACTCACACCCATGAGTACTGTGATCAAAACCAGAGACTTGGAAAGTTGGGCTGAAAGGAATTGCTAGGTATCGTTGAGAGGCCCAGTGAATGGTTCAGAACAGTCTCTTCCATACCTAGTATGGCCAGATAGTAAGAAAAACTGGGACAAGATGTCAGGGATCCATTGATCCATTGGGATACATTTGAAGAATGGTCCTAGAACATAAATTTTAGACTAGAAAATCATAGATGGGAAAGAGTTATTGGATCTAGAGGTAAGTAGTCCTTGCGCGATGGGACTGGGACCTTATATGTGGGTAATAGAAAAGTTAAGGACATTGATAGAAGGGTCATGACATATCTACAAAAACTGTACAGTAAACTTTTCTTTCTTTTTTTTTTTTTTGGTTTTTGGGTCACACCCAGCAGTGCTCAGGGGTTACTCCTGGCTCCATGCTCAGAAATTGCTCCTGGCAGGCACGGGGGACCATATGGGGCACCGGGATTTGAACCGATGACCTTTTGCATGAAAGGCAAACGCCTTACCTCCATGCTATCTCCCAGGCCCCTGTACAGTAAACTTTAACTCATCCAAGTTTCATATTCCAATATTCATACAATTCTCAAGATCTGAAAATCCACTGTGCTAACATATTTAGGAAACTAAACTTCAACTCACTTTGATTCTTAGAGACTCCAGATGGTCCTTGTCTATAAAGGTCATTCCATTCTGATTTTTTAAACCATAGATTCTCAGAAATTTGTAATCCCACATTTATTGTTGCCCTTTTAAGGTATAAATATTTTAAACATACATTGCCAATCTTACTATACATTACAATCTTTCCCAAGGCAACAATTCCAATGACATTAACAACAACAACTTCCTTACTCTGTGATTCTGGGATAAATAGTTCTGTATCAAAGTCCTTTGTCCTTTGAATCCAAGGAATTGACTGTAGAATATCTTTTAAATTTCTCCTTATCACAATAACTTTAACATTACCTGTTTAACTATGCCCTGTGAATCATTTTGCTTTGATAGATTATGGCTATCTTTGTATTGTTGTCCAATTTTTCTTCACTAGTCCTCATTGTCTGTTTATAATAACTTTATAAAGAATGCAGCTGCAATTGTTTCTTTTTTATCTTTTGTTTGTGTCTTATGTTTAGATGATATGTATAGCTTTTTACTTTCAATAGGAATTGGAGGACAGAATTGCTTTTCCTAGCTTCAGGGACTTAGAATTTGCTTTTCAATTCTGTTTAAGAAGTAATAATAAAAAATATGTCTTTGCCCTTTGTGCTGTTTGCTCCCCTGATTTACTTCCCCAATTCTTTATCTGTTTCATCTTTCCCCCTGTTGTCTGTGTCCATTCTAATTTAGATTATACTCCTAACAATAGCTCTTCAAGGCAGAGAATATATCCTCAAAGGAAGCTTTTATTTGCTAGTTTTGAGCATTCATGTACCCTAGTCAGATTTTGCTCTTTCCAAACCTTTGGAACAACTTGACAACATCCATAAATTGGAACTGGCAAAACCCTGTCAATTTTGCTAGCTGGGCTTAGATTACATGCATCACATGTTTTTTCAGTGACAATCTGCTACGAATTTTCTTGTTCTTCTCTTCTCAACACCATTTGAGTCCTGTTCCTGTCTTTCTGATTTCTGCAGCAGCAACTCAGGTCTTGAAGTATAAAATATATTTTCAGTAATAGTTATTTACCATTTCTGGGTGATCTATAACAAACTGTGTTGTGCTAAAATTTTTTGGAAATACTCTACTTTCAGGACAGAATATAAGCTTGTCTGGGAAATATGAAGCTACTGAAGTCTTAATAAAAATGACAACTTTTACACACTTAAAAATAATTAAGTAAACACTCACATAGGTGAATACAAATACAGACTAGCATGTGAAGAGACAAATCATTATTGTGTTTTTGTAAGCACACAAATCAATGTGTTTTTATAAGCAAAGAGAGAATAAGGTAACCAGAATTTATGGCCTGGTTTAGATCCTTATCCAGCTTATTCAAAGAGCCCTTAGAACTATTGGAATTTTGTTTTTCACTCTTAGTTCCAGAAATAATGGGTGAGAAATTCCTTTTGTTCTAAGCCATAGTTTGCAAGACATAGGAAGCTTTAGGAGAGTAATATACACTCACTTTATGTACATATAAGTTGCATGAGTATTTACTTTTGCTGTTCATGATGTTCTGCAAATTCTATCATAAATATGGAAGATTAAAAATCCAATTTAGGGGCCCGGGAGATAGCATGGAGGTAAGGCGTTTGCCTTTCATGCAAAAGGTCATTGGTTCGAATCCCGGTGCCCCATATGGTCCCCCGTGCCTGCCAGGAGCAATTTCTGAGCATGGAGCCAGGAGTAACCCCTGAGCACTGCCAGGTGTGACCCAAAAACCAAAATAAAAAAAAAATCCAATTTCATCATCTTTGCAAGATTCTTTTTTTTTTTTTTTTTTTTTTGGTTTTTGGGCCACACCTGGTGACACTCAGGGGTTACTCTGGCTATGCACTCAGAAGTCGCCCCTGGCTTGGGGGACCATATGGGACTCAGGGGGATCAAACCTTGGTCCGTCCTAGGCTAGACTGGCAAGGCAGACACCTTACCTTAGTGCCACCACGCCGGCCTCAAGATTCTTTCTATTTCACTTCCAAGATCTTCTCTTTTCTCTTCAGAAATACATTATTATTTTATTATTTTAAAGAAGACCATCTATATCTCTAAGACTATATCTCTAAGACCATCTATATCTCTAAGTGTCCCTAAGAATAACAGAATCTTTTAGCCTTTGTCCCAAATCTCTAAAGTTTAAGATATCCCTTGCCTTTCAATAGAACCCCCATAGTAAACACTGTCACAATTAATGGGTAAATACTAGAAATATGTTTTTGCATTTTTTGAAGACATAACAATGAAAGAGAAATAAGTGGGCACATTTCTAATAACTATGGCCTGGTAAAATACTTAGGCATGTCATGATCACCTGTATCAATCACACATGAGGTTGCCTTTTATATAATTATTTTTGTTTTAAGGCCATACCCAGCAGTACAAGCATTATTACTGGTTCTGTGCTCAGGAATCACTCCTAGTGGTGGTCTGATGATCATATGGGATGCTGGGGATCTAGCTCCTGAGCACAGGTCAATTACATGCAAGGTAAACACCCTCTCCACTGTGCAATCTATCCATCCCACCTTGTGCCATTATTTAATGTTATGTAATTAAATTCCTTATGAAGGAAAGCTGCAGTTATATAATAATAGCACTCCCATGTGTCAAACTTATTGGTGTCCTAGAAGCAACATTTTCTTGTATCTCCTTCAGTTTGGTAAGTTGTTTATAATCACATATCTAAGCAGCCAAGTAATCAACCAAGTATCCAACCAGGTAATACACGATCACATATCATTTTCAGTGACTAGGACATTACATTATATATTTTTAAAAGAAAAGTCTTAGCTACCTATTATGATTTCTATGCTTCCATCTTCTATATCACTACTCACTCTTACCTAACAACTTCAAGATTTGCTGCTTTAATTTCTCCTCATATTGCTAATTCATTATCAGTTGCAATTCCTTTGGTGAAGGTGTTGTTTACTCTTCCAATAAGAAAATGTTTTCAAACAGCTATTATCGATAGGCAATAAAAGAGTAAGTTTATTGTAATGATAAGCATAATTTTTCAAGGCTTTTTTTCAGATCTGTCTTATATTCTCATCAATCAAGTAGAGATATTTCTTCCACAAATGGATTATAGAATGGTTCTTTTGCTAACATAATAGTTGAAATTACTGGGTATTAATAAAAAGAACTACTCATATAAATGTTACATTTATGTGTCCCTGAACAATTATTGATTTCTTAAACTAGGCAATACAATATTTTTCTTAGTGTTTAATCATAGTAGGTCCACATGAGTGTCTTAATTTGATACTGTTGCATGTCCATATGTCTATCATATAAATTCTAACATCACCTTATTTGAATTTTTTAAAGATTTTACTACTAGATTATATTTCATATTGTGTTATTTTGAGTGTCAGTATGTCTATCATTTCAATTATACCTTTACTTTACATGGAATTTCTCATAAATATCTAGACATTTGACTATTTTTAGATCAAGAACGTTGAAACATATATAAAATCAGGTGTGACTTAGAAAGCAATGTGAGTAAGAAATACAAGTAACTCTAAGTAATGAAAAATATATTATTGATCTAGTTAACAATAAAGCCAACTGTGTTTGTCTCTTGCTCAAGGACATCTAAGGATAC
>PVKC010011767.1:0-24334 GCA_004027635.1 Crocidura indochinensis | reverse complement strand
GTGAAAATAATGTATTTGTGCTGTAAGATGACATCCCATGATGAGATTGTGATATTCCATAGCTTATGATTTGCTATTTGTGACAAGGATAAATTTCACAGTGTGTGTCTGCTGAGAGGTGGCAGAGTCCAGTGGGCATATGTAGGGGGAATGTCTCTCTCCAGTCATCTTATCATAGCTCTTCTGTACTGCAAATAAATTTCTCAGGACTACCAAGAATGGAATGCCATGCTGAGTTTTCTCCAAGGGGTGACAGTAACTAGGCATCACAAAATCCCTACAGAACAATTATGCATTGAACATATTTATCAACTTCCCTAGATTGCATTAATGGTTTGTGGTAACTGACTCCCAGAAATTTGTACCTGAGAGCATTTAAACTTGTGCCCTCAAAAACACTCAGTGCAAAGTAAAATCAAACTAGCGTCTAAGCATATATGAAAACATTTTAGACATTTCTCATTTAAATGTTCAAATTAGAATTGAATACAATCCTTCAGTTTAAGTATAGGTACTGCCCAGTACTACTGGCTGTTAAAAATACAAATTCTTGGGTTACATTCCTGACTGACTGAATTAGAATCTTCATTTAGCAAACATGTGACAATGTTTTAGAAATACTGCACTCTTTCTGAGATGTTTTGGCGATCACAGTAGCACCAATAGCAATAAGGATGATAATATAATATGAATAATTAGAAACACATGTATGTATGTATGATTCTTTTGTATTTTACAATGGGTTTTCACGGTCTTAACCAAGCTTTTTAAATATAATTTTTATTTTAATCATAGTGGCTTACATATCATTGACAATAATATTTTAGGTACATATTAAGATAAAGTCAGGGGAATTCCCATCACCAAATTGTCCTCCCTCCACCTCCATTCTCTTCCTACCTTCCATATCCTCTTCCCTCATCTCTGGGGCTGCTAGAATAAGTGGTCTCCTCTGTGTGTAGCTTACTGCTTGGTTGTCTTACACCTACTTGGTCTTGGTACCTCCCTTATTTCCTCCTCTAATTGGGAGGCGAGACTAGATAACAATTGCAACAGAATGGGTCTTCTGGAAACATAACTTCTGGAAACATAACATAAGACTCTATCCCAGGTCCCATCCTAGAATCAGCACAAAGACCAAGACCACTAACCACAGAAGACAGATTAAAATGACACTGAGGGAACAGAACTTCTAGAACCACAAAGAGAGACGTCATCATAATTTACACTCCTTGACCTGTGCAGAGACCGAGATCTCTAGATACAGAGGTCTGATTTTATCACTCAGGAAGGAGCAGAAGTCTTTCAAACACCACGAAAGCACCACGGGGAGAGTAAATGAACCTGAACGGAGTCTATAGTTAATCCCATGACAATATATTCCAAGGATGGAGAAACCCTGTATCTCTTAGGCCAAGGGAATTTCTTTTCAAATGACCCCAATATTTACTGTGCCTATGCAGGAGAGGGGAGAAAAAAAGAGACAAAAAGCACAAAATAATCTTTTGTTTTTTTTTATTTACTTATCTAGTTTTTGTCGATTTCTTTGTTTTGGCATGGATATTAAAATTGTAGTAATTACCAAGCTTTTAAGTGATCTTATAAGATAGGTAGGTGTAATTTTCTTAATTTTTCAGAAGACATTCAATTTGATGAAAGTTTTATGTAGACAAATTGCAACCCAAATGTGACTATTTTTCCATAAGCCATTTCTCTTATCACTTATCATACATGTTCTGTGAGTATTTGCACTTATCCCATGGAGGGTGGGGAGCTATGAACTCACTCATGTACCCTGTGCTCTCATAATCACACACACACACACACACACACACACACACACACACACACACACACACATGAGCCTCTGTAAATGATTGGTTAGGCCTTAGGTGAAAGTGTGTGGTTGAGTCAACGAAGATTTCTTCTGACTCCAATAATATTATGTCTAACCCTTTAGCATCAAAATCCTCATAGGCTCAACATCAGTCACTCCACGCTGGATTCGCTGGATTAGGTTTGTTTTGATGAGTCAACTTGGTGAGACTCAAACCTGCAATGAAGAATTAACAATATAATTCTTTAAAAAATTTAATTTTGTTCCTTAAAATATTTTTATTTATAAGTTTACTTAGGATATGTGAGGGAAGATAAAGAGAGAATGAAAGTAATATGTGTTCTAGAGAGAACATGGGCTTCTTCAAGGTGGAAAAAGCCCAATGCTATACTTTAATAAATTTCCTAAATTTCATAAATCAGCCATTGAAATACAGAACAATATAAGTACTCTGTATCATATTCTGCCATTGGCAAGAGAGGTTCAGAAATGCTTTTGATGATGATGAGATACCTTAGTAAGTGCTGAATATCATATATAATGTTACCATTGCTCTAGCCATGGCATTCATGGAATGACTTGAGATAGGAGGAAGTCAGGAGTCAGGGATGCTAGTGAGACTCGGTCTGAAAATATTTAGTAGATGCTCATAAAACTGGGTACATTGAAGAGCCTAGAGTAATCAAAAAAATTCCTGAGTTCATTGAAATAAAGAGGAAATATTTTAGGACAAATGGTACAGAGATATTAAGATTATTACTAAGGTTTTTTATTGTTTTATTGACTTACACTTTGTTCCTTTGTAAGAGTGTGGTGTAAACATTTTAACAAAGGAAACTTAAAATGAAAAAAATATGGTGAGGATTTTTATTTAATTTTGAATTGACATGCAAAATTATTAAGTTTTTTATTTAATATGTTTACTTGGAATCTGGAAATACATCAACTTATTTATAAATGGATTCACTAAGCTTTCAAAGAGATTATAATTTTTTTAAAAGGGTCAAAATGACAGGACCACATTTAGGGTGCTTGTCTTGCATGTGCATCATCCCATATGGTTTTTCATGTTCTATAAAGAGTGATTCCTGATCTCAGAGCCAGGCATAATCTCTTAGCAAGGTTGGGCGTGTTCCCAAAACAAACAATACAGAAGCTATGTACAAGACTAAATTTTATCCTCCTGAAACAAAGAGTGAATGTTGCAGAATACAAGTGAATAGAGGTGGGGCAAATAAAAGATGTTAACTTAAACTAAATCTGTGTTCTTGTAAACCTGTGACTCTCCCATTTAGATTCCAAAGATTCAATTATAAGGTGTAATTCACACAAAGTATCTTTGTAGTTTTAGTTTACTTGGGTTTTTCTAAACATAAAAATTTCTTTGGTATATTAAACACTAATTCGTAGGCTCTGAATTGGTTGAATTTTTCATTCTTATAACAGAAGTGATAAAAATATATTTTAACTGAATTTGCTTTTATTCATTATAAAAATTTGTATCATGTAAAAATATCACAGGCAAAATCTCTTTGGCTTATGATATCACATTGTGTAATAGTGTTGCTTATGCTGGCATCCTGGATAAAGTTTTAAATTTTTATTTAAAGAACATGCATCATGTAGTTGACATAATTGACCATGATGCATTTGTTTCCAGGTAAGTGAAAGCAGAGTTATTGAAAAAAATGAGAAAAAAAAATAAAGAAGAAAAAGGAAGAGAAGAAAGTTTTTGGGAAAAAAGAAAAAGTACAATGTTAAGATATTTGTAAAAATGAATTTATATCCAATAAAATAATGCAATGTCAGAAAGTTTAGTTAATTCTTACTGTTAGCTGCACATTATGTTAAATCGGTGTGTTCCTATAAGGATGTTAGCATTAGAAAGTAAAATTGTCCAGAAATTCAAAACACTTTTACTGATATTGCAACTTTTATGGGCATAGTTACTGCTGCTTGACCTCCCAGAATAATATGGGGAGAGTACCTGTATTAGCTCAAAAAATTCCTGGTGATATCACCCCCCCAAAACCAGGATACCTAAAATTTGGTCAGATTGGTGTCCCTGAAGAAATCAAAGAGGGTCATGTTGAGACAGGGCCATTGGGAAACAGTGGTTCTGGATGATGGAAGCAGCAAGGTGGGGGCTTGGCCGGCTTCCTGTTCTCCTGATAGCCAGTTTCTGCTCTGTGAGCCAGTGTACCCATGATCTTTCACAGTTTTGTTTACGACTTGTTCTAGAAAAGAATGAATGTATGGAGCTGGCCTGGTTTGAATACGATGACTGTGTTTATGGGTGCATTAACAACTGCCATGTTTCCTGGAATAAGAAAAATACAGGAGAGTGCCCAAACTTGTTCATCCTGAATAAAAGATCAAACATAGTTATCAACTTCTATTCCCTCTATAACCAAGTGGAAGAGGATGTCTGCCTTCTTACCTGGAATTGCTTTTCTCTAAGCTGACTTATTTGCTTTGTGAATCCTCATTTATCTTCCTGGCACCTCCACATTTCTTTGACAAAAGAAAGTTAAGACTTTTAGCAAACTAGAAAGAAAAGAAATTTGCTGGATGACTTTTTAAAAATATAAATTAATTTACTTAAAGACCATGTATCACATAGTTGTCATAGTTATAATGCATTTGTTTCCCTGTAAGTGGGAGCAAAATGATTTAAAAAATAAAGAGAAAAAAGAGAAAAGGGTACAGCAGCAAGAAAAATTGTGAAAATTATTGTATCTTACAATGAGTCATTGTCAGAAGGTTTTGTAAACCCTTGTTGCTAGTTGATCTTTCTGTAACTTCTTTTGTTTCTGGACATTAGGTAACTTCAGAGACATACTAGAATCTAAATTGGTGTGCATTACTAAGATGACAGTAATAAAAAAATTGCAGTTGCTACATGGACCCATTTTAATCACTAAAGGGGATACTACATCTTTTGTAGGTTGTGTTTTCAGCTTCCAGAAGTACAAAAAGGCAGGTGTGTCTTCTCATACTCACTCCAAAAAATCTCGGTGCTGTCATCCAAATACTGGCATACCTAGAGTTTTGGTCATATTGGTATTTCTTCAGAGAGCTGAGTGGTAAATCTGGGCCATTGAAGAAGTGGTGATTATGGGTATTGGGTGTAGCAGGAACGACTTTGACAGACATGGAGCTGTCCCACTCTTCAGAGACTGCCAGCTTTCAGTTTGTGGCCAGTGTATCCATAATTTTTCACAGCTTGGTTTACATTTGAGAACAGAGTGAACCTATGGAGCTGGCCAAATGCAAACACTGCAACTTGCTTGATGATATTTTTTATAGCAATCATTCTTGGTTAGTCATTTGTATATTATCTGTACATTCCTACTGAAGCAATCTGTATGTATCTCTAGTGTTTATATTAAAGTACATTTGGTCCATTAACATTTCATTATGGCATCTCAGAGAATGAGGTTAGCAAACATATTATACAAAAATGAGTATTTTTAAGATAGAAAATTGGAAGATATGGGTTTTTTTTTGTAGTAAAGTATAAACTACTCAAAATTTTCAGATTAGAATAAAAAAGAATATTTAAAAGGTAGAGTGCCCTGTAGGGAGTACCCAAAGAGCTTTCCTTTTATTTTAATTTTCCACTTATGACTTAACAATGTCAGTACTTTAATTAGGCCAATTTTAAAGAAAAGAAAGCTAATGCCACAAAATGTTGAGTGAATTGCTCAAGATCATACAGATAGCTAGTGTGGGAGCTAGAATTCACATTCATAAAGATTATAGTTCTCATGAAGAACTGAGTGAAAAGCACAATTTGAAACTGGCAAAACTTCAGTTTCCCTTGTGTTTACACTTTCACACTTTTCCTCATGGCTTTTCCTCCAACCATATGTGACAAAAGGCTGCCTAATGACATTCTTCTCTCCCAAATTTCCTTATTGATATTAATACCTCATCGGGTCTGCAGTGATCCACAACTGTCTCGTATCAAATTAAAATTTGAAATACAGAATATTGGAATATCTTCTTGTGCTCAAACCCAATCTTTTCTTTGAGTAACCCATTAATTTTTTGTGAGGCATCTGCTTGCATTTATGTACATAGAAATATGCAGTTCTAATTTTGGCAAGGGAAGTCTGGTCTCAAGAGTTGCTCAGGAAATGGGAGTACTTTTAGAATATTCTCAGCCTCCTTCTTGGCTGGTGGTTCATTATAGCTTTATGCAAGCCATGTGCCTTAACCCCTGAACTAACACTCCTATCCCAATGTTTTGCATTTTAAAAATGATTGCTATCTTACTTTTATATCATTCTGAAGCTTTTTCTATTTAGAATATCTTGAGGGTCTTTAGATATCAGTATGCATAGAATTGAGTTATAATTTAACTGTCTACCAGAACTACTAATTTGTGATGAGTCCTTTGTTCTAGAAATAGTATTCAGCTCTCCATTTACTGAGATCTTTGCTTAAACGCTTTAAATAAGATGGCCATGGCATCTATAGCAATTTTATTGCTTTCTATTGTAATTGATGTTTTGATTATATATTTCCTAGTGGCTTTTGCAAATGTCAAGAAAGCTATAGATCTTAAATCATTGCTGGTTCTTGAACTTTATAATTTTTAAAATGGTTTTCAGAATATTTTTAGATAGAAGATTTTATTTGAAAACAGTGACACTTGCTTTTCACTTATTTTCCTATAGTCAATAGATTTGTTCTTTAATTTTGTCTTCTACCATCAGACAGGCTCTCCAACATATTTCTGAATAAAGGTTATGCTGATTGTGGGGTGTATGTTGGAGTTTTCTCATACCGAATTGGGATCCTTTCTAATGTTAGTGTGGCCTTTATTTTGGATTGCTATCATATGGCTTTTATCTAGTTTTGGCAGCTTAAAGTGAATATTTTTGGTGGCTTTTTATCAAGAATTTTAATTAATGTTAATTGCATGACATACTTTTTGGTAGTAGCTACATGCCTGCTGAAATCATCTTATGGTTTAACACATTTTTATTTGTTAAAATAGTGAATTAAGTGAATGACATTTTTCATTTTGTATTCCTCTTACATACTCACTGGTTTTAATCTTATATTTTAATTTTTCATGCCTGCCACGTTCCTGTTCTCAAAAACAACATAGCATTTTCTTGAAAACCATGTCACATTCATATTGTAGACTCTTAATGTTGATTGACACATCTTTATATAAATTCACATCTATTATGTTACTTAGAGAACACTGTTGCCATGAAGGTAAGTGTAAGCATTAAAATTAAATATGCATAAACTAAGTTGGGGCCAGAGCTAGGTTTTACATTTAAGGTCTGTTCCTTTGGGGTGAATGCACTTTGTACTTTGTTCCATGGATGATAATTAACCCCAAATTGGCAGAGGCAGCATTCACATCTTCCACACCTGTTGGAGAAGCTAAGCAGCTTAGAAATGAATGTTTATTGCAAGTTTGCTGCTTTCTAGTTATCATATGGGTTAGAGGTCTAAGGGTTGAATTGTAGCAAGAACTTAGATTTGGCCACATTGCTGACCAGCACTAAGTGCTGCTATGAAATGCATTTGCAGTAAAGGAGATTATATTAAAAAGATACTAGCAGCAGATCACCTGCACACTGTTTTGGCCTGAGAACCTACTATTTATGCTCCTCGGGTGATATCAGTTTTCCCCCCAGAGTAACCATTTATGTTTTCCAGAATGACAGTAATATGTCCATCGTATCATATACCATCCGGATGTGAACAATGATGTTCCTGTCCATCATCAGCAATGAAAACCGGAAGCTTTATAACCAGGGGCAGGAGAGTTAGCACAGCCAGCAGTAGGGTGTTTGCCTTGCATACAGCCAACCCAGGACAGATGGTGGTTCGATTCCTGGCATCACAAATGGTCCCCTGAGCCTGCCAGGAGCGATTTCTGGGTGTAGAGCCAAGAATAATGCCTGAGCGCCTCCAGATGTAGCTCAAAACAAACAAACAAACAAACAAACAAAACAAAACAAAGCAACAACAAAAGGAAGCCTTCTAACCAGATCTTCCAATTCTTTGAAGCTCTCAACATGCTTTTGAATTATCCGGAAACAGGACAGTCCCTGAAGTTGGTCCATGCCAATGATCTGCCGAGGGACCCAGAGTTGTTCAACAGTAGAGTGAAGCAGTACCACTCAGGTGTGGCATGAAGGGTCCCACTAAACTGATTCTCTCCTCCTGTTGCGGACACACTCAGCCTCTGTGCTCCAACCCATTCCCTGATCTTTGATCATTCTTACCTTGTTACTCGTCTATCTGTGTGTGCTGCGTTTGGATTCGCTTCCAGGTTTACCCGGCCACAGGTGTATTGCCAAGCCAACATCCATATTCTGCTTGATCTGGCCAGACCTCCATGATCCCAGTTTCGCTAGATGCTTTGTCTTACAGACACTGGTCCCTTCATATCTGCTTGCAGGACATGAGTTCAATAACTGACCGGGACCATCTCACTCCCCCACTCCCAAATCCCACATCTTGGAGAACCAGAGAGCAGGCTGGGTGGGAGCTGGAATGCATGGAAAGATTGTGTTCATGATGGGGGTGATCTGTGAATGACGTGAGTGAAGTCAGCCAGTGTCCTTATAAACCCACATCTATAGTAAGCTACTTCTTTTCCACTGATTTATCCCAAAACAAAAGATCTAAACTTCAGCTGGGGGGTGGGAGGTGGGGGTGAGTAAACTGTCATCTCCTACAACTGAATCCAGATCAATTCTTAGAATTCTACCGATCATAGTCTTTCAAAACTACATGAAGCCAGCGATGAACTGTATTATCTCTTTGTTTTATTTAAACGTATGGATGAAATGAACTTAGGGAGGAAAAATGACTTTCACCAAGTCAACCTGTGCATTAGCAAATGGCCTAGAAGTAATACTTTCAATATTTCTTAATTAGTTTTGATCTTATAACTAAAAGAAAGATAGCTACATAAAACTGTGCTCTTAATAAAGACTACCAGGCCACTTAAATTGAATCTTGGACAAAATCAGTTAGATATCAAAATAAATTTGGAGATGTGAAAGGTGTACATGACCAGTGTAAATTTTATGCATTACATTTAGACCTGAATAATTTAATAACTTTGTATTATATTATTTATTAATTAAAATTATTCAAGTTAGATGGTTAAAGCAATATCAATATATATATTTTGTTTTGTTTTGTTTTGGGCCACACCCGGTGATGCTCAGGGGTTACTCCTGGCTATTTGCTCAGAAGTCGCTCCTGGAAGGCACGGGGGACCATATGGGGAACCGGGGGATCGGACCACGGTCCGTCCTAGGTTAGCGCAGGCAAGGCAGGCACCTTACCTCCAGCGCCACAGCCCGGCCCCAAGTAATATCAATATTATGCTACCAAAATGCTCAAGACCCATCCACACTGTCCTTATGTTATTTCTAGAGTGCACAATTCCTCCTGACCATCTTCTCTCATTCCCCCAACTTGGTAACTTCAGTCCTGTCATCAAAATCAAGGTTTTGTTTTCATGGCTACTATTAATTGTCTTTTTTCTGTTGTTGTTTTATGCAATTTATTGCCACCCCCATTCCCCCATTCTTCCTGTGTAACCTCACCTGATGATAAGACCTGCCCATTTCTGGGAGAGGTCTTTGGTAGGTAACAAAAGGATTGCCTCAGGAAGGGGATTGATTGAGAGAGATTGAGCAAGAGAGAAAGAAGCAGGAGGAGTGTTGACAGGATGGAGAATTATGAGAGACAAGTTTGAATGCAAGGCTTATTATGGATCCAGCATAAAAGGTTAATGATAGAAACCACACCTGTTGGCTAGGGCCTTGAATAAAGCTGATGTCTTCTGAAACCTGATTGTTGTCTTTTCTTCATTGCTACCCTGAACACTCAGACCTGTCAGCTGGAAGGGGTTGCAGGAGCTTGACCCAGACTGGAGGAGAAAGGCCTTTCCTTCCATCCCATCATCATCATCATCCATCACCATCCAGCACTCCATAATTAATATCCTAATTTAACACTTATGAGTGAAGCTACTCAGCATTTGTACTTAAGTACTCTGTCTTATTTGGTTTGCCATCATATCCTCTATTTAAGTTGCAACCAAAAAAGTAAGATTTCATATTTTGTCATATAAAAAGATGTTGCTCTACTTATATCTCAATTTATCCACTTACTTGTCATTGAACTTTGAGACATTGACAAATTAGCTCTACTCCATAGAGCTGCTGTGGACATAAGTGTGCATATTTTGTTTTGAATTAATGTTTTGTGTTCTGTAGATATACATCAAAGATATGAAAGCTCTATTTTTTATCGGTTTAAGAAGTCTCCATACTCCATAGAGACTGAACCAAATAGCATTTCCACAAATAATGAATGAGTGTTCATTTTCCTCACATTTCTGCCAACACTAGTTGTTTCCAAGCTTTTGGATATTGGCCAATTTTATTGGTAAGTGGTGATATCTCATTGTCATTTTGATTTACATCTTTCTGGTATTAATTTATCATCTCTTTGTTTCCTTTAAGCCTATGGATAAAATTAGTATAGGAAAGAAAAATGACTTTCACCTAGTCAGCTTGTGCATTGGTAAATGCATCAAGTGGTCTAGAAGTACTAGATTCACTATGTCTTAGTTTTTATTTATAAGTAAAAGACAGTTCTGTTGATATTATTTAATTGTTATGCTTATAGGCTATAAGTCTTCTTTGAAGAAGTGTCTGTATAGTACCTTTTTGGTTGGAGGCAAAGACAGCAATATTCAGGACTTACTCTGGTTCTGTGCTCAAGGATAACTCCTGGCATTGTTTAGAGAGCTATTGGGGCTGCTGACTGAATGCAGGGCAAGCGCACTACCTACTGTCCTATCTCTCTGACATCCCTTTTTCATTTTTTTTAAATTTTTAAATTGTTGAGTGTAATGAGTGCCTTATTAGTATATAACATCTTGAATACTAAAACTTTTTAGATTATAGTTAGAAAATACATTCCCACATTTAGTAGGGTGTGTTTATTTTAGTTTCTTACACAGTGCAGAAACTTCTTAATTTGATGCACACCCATTTCCCCTAGTTTTGTTATCTTTGTCAATGGAGTCATTTGAAGACTCCTTTATAATTGAGATCATTATTGATATGTTTATAATTGAGAATTATTGATATGTTTTCTTTATTGTATTTTTATGAATTCTGGTGTAGTTTCATCATTTCACCCTTAATTTACTTTTTATGTAATATGAGGTAAGAGTCCAAATAAATATAACTTTAGCTAACCAGTTTTCCTATCACTATTTGTTCAACAAGGCTTTCTTCCTCTAATCAATGCACCTACCTCTTTAGTTGTTAATTGAATGCCCTTGTATGTGAGGGTTTATTCCTATTCGGTTGCACTGGCCTGAGAGTCTGCTTTTATTTTGATACCACATGGTTTGATTAACTATTCTTTATAGTTATGTTTAAATTCAGGGACAACAATGCTGCCAATCTTCATTTTTTTTCAGAAGTCTTGTCTGTTTGTGGATTTTTATGATTTCATACAGATATTAGTAGCATATATACCCTGTGTCTTTGAAGGATGTTACCAATGGAATTTTGTGAAATATTTCTGAAATATTTCACTGAATCTCTGTCAGGATTACCATTTTAACAATGGTATTTTTCAATTTATGAACATGGAATAGTTTATTATTTTCTTATAAACTTTCTAATTTTTTAAATGATTATTACTTTTGTTATGCAACTTTTGTTTTATTTTTTCTTTTGGCTTTAGGTCACACCCAGCAGCGCTCAGGGGTTACTCCTGGTTCTATGCTCAGAAATCGCTCCTGGAAGACTCAGGGGACCATATGGAATCCCGGGATTCAAACCACAATCCCTCTGCATGCCAGGCAAATACCCCACCTCCATAATATCTCTCCGGTCCCATGTTATGCAACTTTTGATGTATAATCTTCATTGATTTGCAGTTAGCTGATATTATTTGAACCTCAATTGTAAACTTAAAGAAATCTTTCTTTCGTAACATTACATATAGAAATACAACAGATATTTGTATGCTGGTTTCAAAGTTAGTTTGTTGGTTGACTATCAAAATTTTGGAGGCATTTTTGGAAATGGATAATTTCTAAATTATTATCTGGATAATTATAAATATAAATTATAAATTATCTGGATAATTTCCTAGCCTTGTATTTGTTGTTGTTGTTGTTGTTGTTTGTTTTGGGGCCATACCCGAGGATCCTCAGGGGTTACTCCTGGCTATGCACTCAGAAATCACACCCGATTTAGTGGACCATAAGGGATGCTGGGGGATCAAACTGCAGTTTGTCCTCGGTCAGTCGCGTGCAAGGCAAATACCCTACCACTGCACCACCACTCCAGCCCCTCATTCTAGCTTTAATTATTGAAGTAGAATGATCCTAGAGCTTGAATCATGCCCTTATTTATTTCTTAAAAATATCAAATGTGATGTACTAAATTTGGATTCAAAGGTCAGAGTAAGGACCAGAGTGATAGCACAGCAGGTAACGTGTTTGCTTTGCACATGGTTCCATCCTCAGCATCACATATGGTTCCTGAGCCTGCCAGGAGTGATTTCTGAGCACAGAGCCAGGAGCAATCCCTGAGTGTCGCTAGGTGTGGCCCCAAAACAAAAACCAAAAATCATAAACTGGTCAGACGATATATGTCTTATACAATTTTAGATATATAATTGCTCAAATTAAAACATTTAATTCATTCCCAAGCATTTGGTAGTTTTACACAGCTTTGTTTTATATAATCATTTTCAAGATACAAGGCAAATCAAGTACATTATTAGAAAACAAATTTTAAAAAAGATGGTTTAAGTTCTTTTAGGTTTTATCTATAACCTTTAAATAATCAATAATAGGACCACAAGTTAATTTGGTTTTACTAGATGTCCATTTAAGTAGATGTCCTCTGAAGTCCTTAAAATATTTCCAGAAAACTTTCACATCACTATAAAAAGTAATAAGTCATATGTTTTTAACAGCCAAAAGAAATTCTTCTAAGAACATACATATGTTTACATAAATAGAACAGTTTGGGGAATGATGCTTTTCGTGATGTGTTAACTTTGATTTGGGGTGTGTGTGTGTGTGTGTGTGTGTGTGTGTGTGTGTGTGTGTGTGTGTTGTAGTGTATGTTGTAAAGCAATGCAAAGCAGTTTGATTTAAAATAATAGATAGAATACAGTTTTCTATAATATCTTATCAGCTTTCTCTCCAATAATTTCTGCATTTGTAAGACCTCCATTATTTATTCTGTAGCACCTGTGTTCATGTTAATATGCTATCTTATTATTATCTCCAACACCTTTCATACTGGGGCTTTTACTTTTTGGTTTTTGGTTTTTGGATCACATCCAGGGGCTCTCAGGGATTATTCCTGGCTCTTCACTCAGAAATCACCCCTGGCAGGCACGGGGGACCATATGGGATGCCAGGATTTCGAACCACCATCATTTCTGGGTCAGCTGCATGCAAGGCAAACACCCTACCACTGTGCTATCTCTCCGGCCCCAGAGTATTATATTTTTGAAGCTTACTAGTTGGTTTTGTTAGAAAGTCCCAGTATAGAGTCATAGAGATAGCACAGCAGTAGGGTGTTTGCCCTGCATGCTGCCAACTCAGGACGAATGATGGTTCAAATCCTGGCATCCCTTATGGTCCCCCAAATCTGCCTGGAGCAATTTCTTAGCCCAAAGTCAGAAGTAACACTGAGAGCCACCAGGTGTGACCCCAAAAGCCAAATAAAAAATATATCCACTCCACAATTTTCTCAGATCATCACTATAGTCAGAAAGTGTCTATGTACTGATTGTGTTTGAATACACTGATGGGGCTAAAAATGTAGAATAAAAGGAATAAGGAATATAATCATAACTATGAGACCAAATAAGGTTTATATTCAATGCCATACTATAAGAAAGACATTTTATTTATTTGTAAATTAAGTTTCTTTTTATATAAATTACTTTAAAAACCATATTTTACATACTTACTCGTAATACATTTGTTTCTGCCATTCCACGTTCCAATACTAATCCAACTACCAGTATAAAATTCTCTCCACCATTGTTTCCAAATTCCCAACCATTCCTATACTTGCCCTTATGGCAAGCACTAAACAATGTATTTTATATTGCTTGTTTATAGGTAAGTGATAATAAAAATTATCTTAAAAATTTAGCAAAAAGGAAATTTGTGAAAATTATTGGTATCTCATATTGAAGTAATTATTGGAAGGTTTAGTGAGTTATTTGATGCTAGCTGATCTTTCTGTTACTGTTTTTTTTTCTTTTTCTTCAGAATATTAAGTGGCTTTGATTTTACATTGACATCTAAATTGGTGTTTTTCTAACTGGGATGACAGTACTGAAAAATTTGAACTTGTCACAAAGCAGTGTTTGCAGCTGCACTGTCTAGGAATTCCAAGCTCTATGGTTGATCTATGGCTTGTAGTGTCTGTGGGCCATGGTTTTGGCTGCCAGGTCATCTTGAAGTATGAGAAGATGGAAGAGGGTGCCTGCACTCACTCTGAAATTTTCTGGTGATTCAGTCCAAAATTTTGGGAAGCCTGGCAGCCTAAAGCATGCCCTACAACTTCTGCCACCATCTCTGCATCAGCCAGTAACATATACTCACTCTATTTTCGAAAGAGATGTAAACCAAGTAACAAAAAATCATGGATATACCAGTCTCATAGCTGAAAAAGGACAATATCAGGAGCACAGATGGGCCAAGTCACCTCCCTGTATAAAGCCTTGCCAGCTGCAACTCCCACCCATAATTGTCATTTTCCCAATGACCCAACTTCACTACTTAATCTAATCTCTGAAGAGACACCTAGCTGACCCAAACTAGAGGTATGGCAATATTTGGCTGGCAATAAGATATTTAAAAGAGCTACCACAGAAATGAGTGCTATATATACTACAAAGATGGATCTGGAGGACAAGTTTTTTATCTTAGAAGTCTTCTCTAAGAAGACTAGATCCATATTCATCCTCACATGTTTTAAGTGAAAGCAAATTAAGACATAAGAAGAACCAAGTCTTCAAACACATAACACTCGTGTGATTTCCAGGGTTGTTTATTCTCTGGAAAACACGCCCCTGGAGTTTAGAGAAAGAATATTCCTAATAAACAAAACACTGCCACCTTCTGGTAAAATCATACCGAAGATTTTCTCACCCATTCTCACAATAATTATTACAATTAATATTTATATGCTACTTTATAGTTAAAAATCATTCTCACACAAATTATCTCCTTTTGCAGACAAGAGCCTTATGAAGTAGCTATTATTATGCATATCATCTGATAAAGAAGACAAGGGATGTCTCAGAGAGGGCATGTAGTTTTCAGAAGATCACAGAGTAATTGGCAGTTGCAAGACTTAAACCTTACACATTAAGATGTGTTATGCATTCACATGGTGAAGACTAAACCTTATTTCATGTCTTGACAGATGCTAACTATATCTGTCAAGAATTCAACAAAATGTGAGCATTCTTTTGTCTGACCACCTCAATTCCTGCCCTTGGTTTGTGTAGCTGACACTTAACATTCACAGTATGTATTTGCAGAGTATCATCAGTAGCCTCATTGTTTGAGAGGTTAATGGAGAGAGAGAAGGAAATAAGTATCTCTCTCTGTCACCTTTAAGTCAGAAAACTTTTTTTCTATTATCATCTTTTATAGCATTGACAGGTATATTCAAATAAAAATTGGCTAAAAAACTGTTGATATTAATGTAGTAATGCCAAATCCCTGCTAACATGCTCATGGTGCCATGCTCAGCTTCATTTCCCATCACATACCTCATACAGTGTATCTTATTATACTTGTGGACATTTTTTTATACATGGGATTTGCTTAACAATTTTCCATCTGACTCTTTGGCATTACCTGGTTTGTACGCCAATCATAGGACTCCTCTACTTATTTCCTGGTCTCCGTAGTGCATATTTAGTACTTTTCAAGTCATCAATCAATAAAGCTTATGCTCTTCAATTTTTATGAGAGCTCATTGTCTTCCTATTATTCTATTTAACTAGTTTGTTCACCTTGATAGCATGGAATTGTTGTTTCTTTATTAATTACTGTAACCTCCAACAAAATTTCACATACATTAGATGTCTAGTAGATTCTTGACTTTATTTCAGTTATTACACTTATGAAAAACACAGGGAATGCCACCCTAATTATATGAGCTACAACAAGTCTTTTCGGTTTATTTTTATTTTTGGTTCTAGAAATGTTCAGAAATTATTGCTAGCAGTACTCAGAGGATCATATGGGATGTTAAGAATTAAGCCCCAGTTGACCACATGTAAGACAAGTTCCCTACATGCTATACAGTACCATTTTACCAGTTTTAATATATTTCTTCATAATATGGGCGGTATAATGATGACTTAAATAATAAGAGGCTGGAAAGGTGGCACAAGTGGTAGGGCTTTTGCCTTGCACTGGCTAACCTAGGACAGTCTGTGGTTTGAACGCCTGGTGTCTCATATGGTCCTCCAAGTCAGGAGCAACTTCTGAACGCATAGTCAGTAGTAACCCCTATAGTAGTAACCCCAGTAGTAAACACCCATCGGGTGTGGCCCCAAAAGCAAAACAATAAAAAAATAAAAAAGATACCATGAATGGAGTCCTACCTACACATGCTCCTCTCTGTAAAGAAAGTTTCTGGTAGACTGTCTTTTCTACCTATGCATCTTTATACTGAATTATCAAATTATAGCTAACCAGATAAATTTATGTGAGGTTTCCTTTTGTTTGATAGTATCTCAGCCAGAATATTGTTCTCTAGGTTTGCTTGATCTAGTACCTAAAATTATATAAAACAAGACACATATAAATGAAATAGATATCTTTTATAGAGCACATATTAATATAGAGTCTTGATATGAACGCTTGTTCTTTTTAAAAATTTAGTCATAGAAACCATAAGATAAAAGAAGATGGAAGCTTTTCTTTTACCAATTTTAAACTATCATATAAATAGTGTGGTGATAAGGAAATGAAGACAGATTATTAGACTTATGGAAAATAATTGAGATCCTAGATACAGACACACAGGTTTATGACTAATCTTCAACAGTGGGCCCTTTCACCATGAACGTTTGTCATAATGACTTGGCTTAGGCTTCAGTTGATTGGACATTGGCTGTTCACCCCAGAACCTTGGATCCCATATTTGAAACTTATAGCAAGTCAGACCCTGAAGAGGTTCACTGATGGACGAATGGAGAATGAGGTCTTTCCCCTCCAGCTCAGAGAATGCATCTGCCACCCTGCTCAACCAGTGGTTCTGAGGTGAACGCGGCAGGAAGAAAGCCAAAGGCAGCCATGCTTCCGAAGAAAATAGCTCTTTATTCCTTGAAGAGGCCGAAGCCCCAAAAGGCCTAGGAATAAGCCAGGAAGAAAAACAGCTTCCTGCCTTCCACAGATGCTTGCTTTTTATGCCCCAGAATCAGGTACCACCCAATGGTGGAAGCAGAATCAGGTACCACCCTAGGGTGGGAGCAGAATGCCAGGTCACACCCTAGGGTAGGGCACAATCACAGATCAGGGTAGGGTCAGTAACATAATAATGTTTATATACACAACAGAAACTGGCACATTTTTCTGCTCTAGTAATTGGACTTCCACTGGGGAAAGCCCTAATGCTGCCCTGGCTCCAAATTGTTCCAGAGTGAGTTCATATGACATCCTGATGGAAGCCATAGTGATCAAGACAGCATGGTATTGGAACAAAGACAGATTTTCAAAACAAAGTGTCAGAAAAGAATATCCAGTGATAAAACCCCAACTAATCTTTAACAAAGGAGTCAAGAATGTAAAATGGAACAGTCTCTTCAGCAAATGGTGTTGGAACAATTGGATAACAATGTTTAAGAAAATAAAGATTGAGATATCTGTCTCACACCTAACACAAAAGTCAATCCAAAGTGTATTGAAAACCTTGAGATAAGAACCAAATTCACTAAATTCAATGAGTGAACATAGGCAGAACACTCTAAGACTTAGACCTCAAGGAAGTCTTAGATGAAAGGATGCCAATGGCAAAGAGCTATCACATCAAACCTAAATAAATGGGACTATATAAAACTAAAAAAAATTTTGGAAGAACATAATTTTCTTTAAGATAATTTAAATTAGAAAGAGAAAGTTCCTTTCTTCCTGATCCTGGCAATGATGGTTCATGTAAAGAAGGGTGGTAAGAAGGACTGAGCTATTCTGCCAAGGTAGTGACCCAAAAATACAAGTGCATCCACAGAACGGGTTACAAGTGGCATGTGCCACAGGCACTCAGAGATCCAGAAGTTTGCCATGAAGAAGATGGGAATGAATTATATAATAAAGTTATAAAGCAACACACACATACACGCAAAAAGGGGAAAACTAAATCCATATTTATAGTGGGACTTTGACTTTTTTAAGCATACACATAAGCAGTAAGAAAGTGTGGCCTCAACAAGTCAGAAACTTGGTGCAGCTGCTCTAAATTTTGAAATTGTGTATCATATTACTTACTGTACATCTTTACATTTTAGAATTGTTCATAATAAGATATTATTATCCTTATAGTTAAAATGACTTGTAAGTAGCACACAAAACTTCTCGAGTGGCTTGTAGGATCTTTCATGTACATTGATGTATTTGATCTCCGCCACTGTGCTGGGAGCAGAAACTAGGATTACATTTTTCAATTTGTAGATAACAAAATTGAGGCTCAGAGAGGTTAAGTGACATAGTCAAATCCTCAGTCTAATAATCATAGTGCACTTCCAGTTATTATGATTAATCCAGTGATCCCTCCATTATACCGTATCCTGAAAAATACTTTCCTTCAATAACAACAAAAATGTAATAATGCTCATGATGAATCTTCAGCAATTTATAAATGCTACTTATGAAAGTAGAAAAATGTGATAATAGCAGCAGTAATAGAAGAGCAAGTAGGTTTGTGGGGATCAGTTTTGCTGTCTGAGTCTCCTGTGGAAAAATTTTGAATGCAAATAAATAAAAATAAATAATAACCTAGTTAAAAGTGGTCATAATTTGCTTTTCTACTTTCCACCATATTCTTCTTATTCTTGTGTTTTCAAGAAGATAGGTCATGACTGTTGGAAAGGAGACTTTGCCAGACATTTTTTACAGGTGCCATTGCTTATGAAATGTTTCAAGGCAAAAATCCTTGGCTTCTAAGTCCTGATCTGTGAACCACTTTAAAAGGGCACAAATAAGTGCAGGGGGGAACTGCGAACCAGTTTTAGACATCAGTGAGTATATAAATTTGGGGACTTGTTGGCTTCCCAAGCAGAACTCAGTGTTCTAGGAACCTTTCCTGGCAATGCTGGCAATTCTTGGCCAAATAGACCACATGTCTCAATGTGCAGTTTGAAGATGCAGTGCTACTTGGGCCCTGCAGTGCTGAGGAACACCAGAGGCACTCCTAGCTCTGCTTGAAGGGACTCCAGACTAAAACTTACAATGTACATGGGGACACATGGCTTAAGAGTTTAATCACTGTGCTACTTCCCAGTTTCGTATATGTATTACCAGTTTCTGAGTATTTAAAGTACTACAATAAAGATTCAGAGATAGGATTAGGGCATTTGCCTTCCATGTGACTGATTTTAATTCAATATGGTACTGGAGTGAGGAATGATCCCAGAGCACAAAACAACGAATAATTTCTGAGCTCAGTCAGTGTGTACCCAAATCTAAACCTAATTATACACACAGATACTCATGCACACATATATATGTATGTATATATATATATATACAAGCACAAAATATATGGAGAAAGTCTAGATATGAGGAATCATCTTATTATGCTCTGAAATTAAGTCAGTGGCAAAGACCTTACCTTGCAAGCATGATACCAAAGAGGCAGAAAATTTGATCTTTCCCGTTGCCCTTGTGAGGGTCTGTTTTTTGGATCCCCAGTACAAGCAAGTGTATAATTTGCAGTGAACTGCAGAGGAATGTGTGTAAATCCTGAAAATTAAAAAGAAATATGTGAAATACAGCTTGTACCACAGTACATGAGTTCAGGTCACCTGGTCAGTTGCTTTAGATTAACAATATAAAAATATTCCTTTTATACTGTATGCTTTAACACCTGTCTTGTTTTAAGATAAAACCAAAAGTTAAAATTTTATGATGTAGGTGAATATTTTCTGATTCAAATTTTGTCTTATAGTTTTAAGATTAACTCAACAGAGAAAGCAAACTAACCTTAGGCTACAAGACGCACTACATGGCTCTGGGCCTCCCTCTGGGAAGTAGAGAATACAGTAAATAGCGTTTCTGAAATGTGGCAAAGAGCCACTTCTTCAATAGAAGCAGCAGTGTTTTTCTAGTGTTTCCCCAAGACCCATGATTCTAAGTGGTATCATTTTTTTTCACTTGTAGCCCCCAGACAGAACATTGGGCCAGACATCATCACTTATTTTAGTGGTCAGTGCCTCTTTGTTCTGTATCAGCTAAACTTCATCTAGACAGAATGGATCTCTGTTGATTTTTAGAATGACAGACAACTGGAGTCAAAGGAATGACACATCATATTTCAAGACTTTCAAAAGGTTTCCATAACTCTATGCCAACTGTCTTGAGGCAAGTGACTGGGCATTCCCTTCCAAGAAATTTCCTGAATAACTGTCAGTACTAATCTGGATGAAGGATGAAAGAATGACCCTAAGGTTAAAGGCTCCACCGTTTGCTGCAAATCCCTGTAGTTATCCTCTTTGCTCAGCAGTACAGGCTTTCTAATAGGAAGTCTTATAGTATAGTTGAACCTTTAACATAGGGGAAATAGCAATCACACAAAAGGACATAAGCAGTTGTCCCGAGATAATGCTGCTTCAATAAATACTACAGGGATTTATTCTTTATAAAGGAGAGGTAAATACTAAAAATCCCACAAGAAGCTTCACGTTATAATGGTGGATAGAATATTGCTTTGGATCCTAAATACTCTCTTTTTCCCACTCACCTACATGCACCAAACATAGACTCATTGATTAACTACTTCTGAAAAGAATTAGTTTGGAGCACGTGTGCAAATTTGGGTATGTGTTTTGCTGGGCTTCAGTTTTCCTTATAAAACAAAGCAACTCCAAATAAAAGATTTGGTTTAGAAACTAAGCACTTATGTACTTAGTCTATGTACATCATTTATGTACTCTTAACAGACATTATTAATAGGACATAGCATCTTCCATAAGTAAGTCTCTGAATTATCTTTCTAATTTTTTGCCATACCTGGTGATGATCAGGGCCATTTTTGGCCCAGAAATGACTCCTGATAGTCCTCAGGGTACTGGCCATATGTGGTGACATGGGTATTCAATTGAAATCAGCTGCAACTAAGGAGAGTGATTTAAACCTGGGATTGTCTCTCTGTCCCTAGACTCAGAATTCTCGCAGCCCTTGATCTGAAGTAACATATGAAATGAAATTTTTTGCTTCACTATCAATTTAATGATGTCATTGTCTTTTTAAAATCAATGTTCTCATCAGGCTTAGTGATTTCATCTTAGAGGTGACAGTTCTAGCATAGTATAGTATGATTGTGAGTAGAGTATCAATAACAAAAATTTCACAGTCAATGAAGGTGTACTCAAATCCAGAAATGAGAAGAAAAGCAAAAATATACAGTAACAGAGGAGTCAGTGCAGGAAACACCAAACTTATAAGAGAACTTGGAACACCCGTAATAACAGGAAGGAACAGGGATGTGGAGGACTTCTTGGCTTTGTTGGTGAGATGCTTTTTCCCCTCTCCAAACTTAGTTTGCTGTATTCTGATAAAAAGTGATTACAGTTTTATGACTGTTTGTCTTATTACTAACACAAAGTATTACAGAACAAAATTCTAAAATAGAATGTTGAGAGCTGGAGAAAGTCATAGAAATCATCCAGTCCTTCAGTTCTCAAATATTTCTATTTGTACCAGATTCAAATGGACTTTGTAAAATCATTCGAGAATTCTTTAAAAAGTTGATATATGAATCCACTTTCCAAAGATTCTGATTCAGTAGGTTTGGCATGACTTTAATAAGTTCCTGGGTGATTGCATTGTCAATGCAAGTTGGAAAATCAATGACACAATCCAACATTATAATTTTTAGACTGAGAATATGGAAGTAAAGTTAGAAGAAATGATTTTTTCAATATCATATAACAATGTGAATCAAATTTGTAGATAGATCTTTTTTTTTTTTTTTGGTTTTTGGGTCACACCCGGCATTGCTCAGGGGTTACTCCTGGCTCCATGCTCAGAAATTGTTCCTGGCAGGCACGGGGGACCATATGGGGCACCGGGATTCGAACCGATGACCTTTTGCATGAAAGGCAAACACCTTACCTCCATGCTATAGAATTTAAGCTTTCTGACAGCTGATTCCTTATTAATGAGTAGGCTAATTATTTTGCCTTCTCTTCAAACAAATGACAATGTACATTGGTCTTCCCTGTATGTCAATAAATGCCACCATTGCTGACATGGAGTAAGCCATCTTAGCAATGGTGATGTGGCCATAAAAGTGATTAAACCAGTGACTAATTACTTTGGCAGTTCAAATCATTTTATAGTCTGACTCATATCCTCTATTTCTATACTTTTTTCCTGTGGTGATGAGTATAAACTCAGTTTGAGTCTCTCTAGGTTTCTCCATTTTCATTGCAATATTTTTAAATTGCTTGTTTAAATTCTCTCTTAAAATTTCCATCTCATTACTTTTTACTCATTGAGAAATACTTATTGTGCTCCAAACATATCTAGGCAGTAGTGACTGAAATGTATGACCAAATTTGATCTGTACTTTGCAATCCGGTAGGAAAGTTTTGTATTAAATAATTTTTAGTGATGTAAACACAGTTAAAAAATTGAGTGTTCTAAAAAGGAGACTAGATACTGTGCAAAAGTCTAAGTGTGATAAATGACTTACTCTGTGAGTCTTTATCTTAGGAAAAATGTGACCTTGTCATTTCATGGAATCATTTTTGCTCTATTGTCTTCAAACTTTTATATTGGTATATGCTTACCTGTTATATAAACATTTCTTTTATGTTTACTTTGTGTTTTTTTCCCAGTTAGTAAACACCTGTTTCTTCTATTAAATGACTTAATACTTTTATTGCTAAGTTAAGACTAGTGAAACCAAATTCATGAGACCAAAAAAAAAAATGCTTTAAAGATGACAATTCTTTATGCTTTTTAATTGTGTATTTTTTTCTGCTACATTTTTATGACCCCCGATTTCTAGTAAAAAAAAAAAAAGCAACTCAAATAATTTGAGTGACTTGTATAGCTTAAACAGTTAGTAGTTTATGGAGTTAGGCCAAAAACTTAGATCATTTTGTTTCTATTTAAAATCATTTCCACTTCGATATTCAGGGAATATGAAAACTTAACTTAAAAAGGCAATTTCTATCTTTGTGCAAAGCTGCATCAGTCACAGTAATAACCAAAACATAGAACCAAATAGAATGCCTGGCAACAGATGCGATAAAAAAGCTATTTCGTTCATGGCATCCTATTTGGTCCCTTGAGTCCCATTAGGAGTAATTTCTGAGTGTAGAGTTAGGAGAAACCCCTGAGCACTGCCGAGGATAACCCAAAAAGAAGCCAAAAGAGAAAAAAAAGCTGTTTACTCAATGGAATGCCATTGAGCCATTGGAAAGGTGAAACTGTGCCTTTTGGGACAAACTAGATGGAACTTGGAGTTATTTTTGCTAAATAAAAAGTATCAAGTAGTTTGACTCGGCTATTGCATAACGATAACTATGGGCTTGAGTGATAGCACAGTGGATAGGGCAATTGCCTAGCACACAGGGCTGACCTGGATTAGATTCCCAGCATCCCATATGTTCCTAGAGCCTACCAGGAGTAATTTCTAAGTGCAACAAAAACTATGGTGATTGACAGAGTAAAAAGAAAGGGAGGTGGAAGAAATGAGATATTCTTGGTGGTGGGTAGCACTGAATTTCTAGTGTACAAGTGATGATAATAGACACATATTGTAATATGAAGCTAGGTCCTCAAAATTCCATCATCTTATAAGCCAGGGGTGTTAATAAAAGCATAAAACAATAACAACAAGAATAACAAAACTCTTTTCCAGTATAGCATTGTACCAGGTGAATGACTGTTAAACGATATTCTTGTCATTTCTTACCAAACCTTACCCTTCTTTTCTCCTTTTCTCCGCCCTACTTTCGAGTCCAGCCATCTGCTTCAAATTCTTTCTTTGCCTCTTCTTTTGCCTCCAGCTTATCAGTGACATCCATTTCACTTTTAAGCTGGAATCAATTTCTTTTTTGAGAGGTTGAGGGGCAAGAAAATTGTTGACCCAAAGTTGCCAGTGTTCTATATGCAGTTGTCTTTGGCAGATTTCCCAGATGGAGACCCCGAGGCCAGGACTTGTGGGTACATCATTAAGAAAGTGCTCCCAG
>PVKC010011766.1:0-23827 GCA_004027635.1 Crocidura indochinensis | reverse complement strand
ACCCTCTGCATGAAAGGCAAACGCCCCACCTCCATGCCATCCCCCGGGGCCCCTACAAACTTTGTTTTAAGGGAGGATTTTCGTTAGCATTTTAATTTCCTTGTTAGTAATTTGTCTGTCCAGGTGTCTGTTTCCTTTTCATTCAGTTTTAGAGTGTATAATTTTCCAAAAAATTATCCATTTTTTCCTAGACTCTTCAACTTCATGGAATAAAGTTTTTCATACTAATCTTGGATGATCTTTTGAATTTCTATGGAGATGTCTCCTCTTTCATTTCTGAGTGAGAAAATTAGAATTTTCTCTCTTTTTATTCATTGTGTATCTAGCTAATAATGGTTTGTCCAATCATCTTTCTATTCATTTGAAAAACTAATTCTCAGTTTCATTGATCTTTTTGTATTTTGTTTGTTTCTATCTCATTAATTTCTACTCTAAATCATATTGTTTTCCTCATTCTGTTAATTTTGGACTTTATATATTTTGATGCACTATTGTTAGATATTCTAATGAGCTTTACTATATATAGATATCTTAATCATACTGCCTGGCTCGTTATCAATTTAATTTGAAGCTTATTATGTTTGATATAAGAATGACCATTTCAGATGTTTTTAGGTTAAGACTTGCCTGAAAGATTGCTTTTTAGCTCTTTTCATTTAGCTTGTGTTTATGAGTTCAGACATGACTTTATATGTATTTATGTATAATTATATTATATAACATGTATTATAACATATTATATTATATATAAACTAAAATATTTATAAACACTCAACTATGGTAAGGAGTTACTCCTGGCTCTACACTCAGGATTTACTCCTGGTGGTGTTCAAGCAACTATATAAGGTGTTGGTGATCAAACCTAGTTTGGTTGCATGCAAGGCAAAATCCCTACATGCTATACTATCCCTATGGTACCACAGGCATTTCTTTTGTAAGTAGAAGACTAGGTTTAGTTTTCCAACTCATCTGGTCCTCTATGCCTTTTGACTGGTGAGTTCAAGCCTCTAATACTTAGAGAAAGTAAAGGTGCTCAATGCTTTCTTTATGTTTGGTCATATCCAGTAGTACTCAAGACTTATTTCAAGCTCTGTATACACTCATCACTCAGTGCAGTGCTTGAAGAAGCATCTCAGGTGGCAGAAACTGAAGTCAAGTGGAATATATGCAAGGCATGTGATTTAGCCACTAGTTTCATCCTATTTCTCATTGTCATCTTTTAATATAAGTTTTAGGAATGTGTGAAATTTGTCTTTGATTCTTTAGGCTTGATTTTCTTCTACACTCTGCTATCTGTTCTTTTCGCAGTGATCAGATTCCATTTTTCATTCTTGAGTATTGAAGTATTCTTGTTCTGAGATTATTATTATAAAGTTTACTTCTGGAGTACTGAATCTATATCTCCTCTAATTTTAAGTGAGACCTAAGTACATTATTATAAAGGACTCGTTATGTGAAATTAGTGGCCTTGCTAATGTCATAAAGTCATGGAGAAAAAGTTTTCACTTACATTCATGAATTAGTGGTCATTAAAACAATATGACAATTCCAATGGATAAAGATTTCTTCCTGGGTATTCCTTAATTTTAACTAGGGAATTCTGGGCAGGATTATATGCAAAGAAATTTTCGTAAAGAATTTCTAGGTCTGGCCATGTCAATCTTCAATGTGACATGTTAAGGGTTGAGAAGGTGACAAGGAACTACAACAGTTTTTTTGTGAGTTTCAGTTGTGCTCTGGGGGCCAAATTTATATTTCCACCTTGGAAATATAACCTAATACTGTATTTTTATGACTATAATTTATAAAAATGATGATAATGCAGATATATAAATGTTATTTAAAAAGGGATAAAAGATTCAAAAATACGTGTAATGGAAATAAAAACACTAGAAATAAAACCAGATTATTTTGAATTAAAAATTACAGATAAGCAGGAAAAACTCATGATCATACCAGCCAAGCAGATATTTCCCACTGAGGACTGGGAGGAGAGTGGTGGGGCAAGTGTAAGATGTAAGGTTGCACACACAGATCTGCCCCACAATGGTTTCCTCGCCAATGGCAATGCTTCACTGTTTCATTTGCCACTTTAGGTCTGTCTCTGTTGGGCTTCTCCCAGATGACTCTAGCAGCCCAACCCATGAACCAGAACCTTCTGACAAGCCAGCACAAGTGGTCTTCATCACAGACTCAAGCAACTGAAAGTAAAGGTCCAAGTAGCAGGAAAAACAAGACAGACCAGATCAACCTCACAGCCTCAAAATGAAACAGTGAGACTCTTTAGAGGGCAACTATATACCACCACTATTGCCATTTGAGCTCATCACCCCCAGTGCTGCAGATCCTCAAATGTGTAGATCACACAACCCCAACCCCAAATTTTCATTCTGATTTTTCCAGTAGAGATACACACACAGAAAAAGTAAACTATTCCTGTCAAGGGACAAACTTCAGGGAGTTTGGGAAAATGATGACCACAGTGGAGGGAATGTAGTGGAATATTGAATGTCAGAAATAACTGTATTTGGACTGGATTGGTAGCACAGTGGTAGAGTGTTTGCCTTGCATGTGATGACCTAGGATGAACTATGGTTAGATCCCTGGTGTCCCAGATAGTTCCACGAGCCAGGAGCAATTTCTGAGTGCATAGCCAGGAGTAATCCCTGAGCATCACGGGGTGTGGTCCAAAAACCAACAAAACAAAAAAAGAAATAACTGTATTATGAACAACTATAAACCACAGTGTCTAAAATAAATTTAACTTTTAAAAAGTGAAGTGGGGCTACTGCTGAGGAGGCCGTTGTAGAACAGTTAATAAGTATGTGTCCCATGCATGTGATGGAACAAAAAACGGATTTTCTAAGAAAATCACTCCATATAGCAAGGAATAAAGCTTCAATGTATAGAATAGATAGGGAAATCTACAAGGAATCTGAAGAAAAATCCATTGCCTACCCATGACATAGATTGGAATTAGGTGATAGGAGGAAAATATTCCTTAAGAGTTCATTGTTCTGCAATCCTTTGTCTTTCTCAACACCCATATCCTGTCTTCAGAAATAGAAACAGATCTTTTGCTTTTCCATTTCCTGAGTTTAATCATAGAATCTCCTATGGCTAATTCATTTGATTAAGGCTTAGAATAGAATGAACAGAAAATATGGACTCAATCACAATTTGGGTCATTTAGCAAATAAAAAATTTTCTTTGTGTGCTTCAAAGTCCGTCAATGAACTTAACATCAGGTCAGTGTATATTAGTCCTAAGTGAAAAGAGATTTGCTTACCTCTAGTATTACATTCAATCAACACTACTGTGATTACATTCTTAATTTAGTTGTTTGTCTCACTCTGTTGACTCTGATCTTTTTGTGAATAAAGACTATTTGGTGTTTACCCTTATATTCTTTCTGTAGAACAGAATCACCCTTAGAACTTTTGAAAAAAAGAAAAAAAAAGAAGGATGCTTGGTTTCAGTCCAGATGAATTGAATCAGGAGTTCCTTATACACAATCATTACTTTTAAAAAGGTTCATGATCAATTTGCAGCAAGATTCCAAGCTCTTAAAAGGAAATATTTGTGAAAAAATAGAAGTGAATAAAAGTAAATAAATGAATTCAAGTCTAGTATCATAACTACAATTTAATGTACATAAATAAGTTTTAAAGAGTGATAATTATTACTGACAGTGACTAAATGAGAAAGCATAATAATTTTAGTGACAGGAAGTTAACAAAATTTGAAAATAGCATAAAATAGGCTACTTCCTATACTTTGGGCCACATGGTTAGAAGTACCAGAGTGTGACTTAAATGGGACATCTGAATTTTAAACTACAAAAACTTACTAGGAATGTCATTGTTTTAATATAATTGAGTCTATTTATTGTTACTGTTATACACCAACTGAATATGTCTTTAGGAATCTATCATTTGCACTTTCAATGAAGAAGCTTAGGAAAAACAAATTTGCGAGCCTTTATAGTAGTCTGAAATGAGTAGATATGTAAGTGAATTTTACACTTTCATATTTCTTTTACATAAGGAGCTAGAAGTACCTAATAATACAATTTGGAAATTATATATTAATCAAGTGATTCAAATAACAGTTTTTCCTGAAAGACTAATACAAGATAGTATTGAGATTTTACAAAATGTTAATTTCTGTTCACACCTATGAAATCCTAAAACAAAAATTTTCTTAATTCTCAAATGAGCAGAAATGTTTTTCTTATAATACTTTGAAGAAACAAATTGATGTCAGTAAAACTACAGAGGAAATTGAAGGATAATATATTACTTTGTTTTTAGGTCATACCCAGTGGAACTCGGGAGATACTCCTGTCTCTGAGCACAGAAATTTACTTTTAATATTAAGAAGTTCCCAAGTTAAGCACATTGGGGGTTGGGGGTTTGGGCCACACCTGGTGATGCTCAGGGATTACTCCTAGTTATGTGCTCAGAAATCGCTCCTGGCTTGGGGGATCATATGGAATGCTAGGGCATCAAATGTCCTACCTTTTGTGCCACTGCTCTGGCCCTAAGCAAACTTTTTGAGTACATGTAAAAATACATACTAAATCTACTATAGGATAACAGGTTCTAATTCACATTCAATACAATTATGAAAAATAATCTGGCACTTATTTTAGTACTTTTGGAGAATTTAAAACATAAGAGATTGGTGCTAGCTCCTCAAGAAAAGAGCTAAACATCACCTTCATTTGGAGGTAATACATTTTCACATGCCAGAGTGGGTTTTTTTCTGGCAGTGATTTTTAAGACCTCGACAGATTCAAATCCTCACTTTTCTTTATCGTATGCCAGCAAATTACTTTATTATTACCAATTATTTATTTAGACATTACGATTTATAAAACTAATACAGAGTTTCAGAAATTTGATGTACCAAGTCCATATCCACCACCAGTGGCAGTTTCCCTTCACCAATGATGGGCCACAGTTCCCTCCTCTCCTTATTTTGCCCTCATCAACCCCTCAATATGTAACTTGAGACCATCACATGGAACTGCCCATCTGGCTGACTTCAAAGTGCTAGTAGCTCTTACCCTACCCCAAAATAAAGAGTTGATGGATTAAAATATCAAAAGAGCAAATAAAATTGAAGTTTTAAAGTTACAAACATAGTCACTATTACCAAAAAATAAATAAAAGAAGAAAATTAAATAGGATCAACTGTATGTAAAATAAAATATCATCATTTCTTAAATTAAAACCAATGTAACTAAGAATTATACAGTACTTTCTTTTTTAAGCTATAACATTTAGCATATGGATATATGCATAAAAGGGAATATAAGCATATATGGAAATTATCTGCCTAGTGACTGCAATTTAACTAGTCTTTTAAAATCAGATCAATTTTACACATATTATAATGCACTTTGCTTATTTAATAAATGTTTGCAGAGTATCTGCTAACAATGGGAAACATAGTGGTCATTAAGAAAGAATTTTCCACTCTTCCTACCACTGTGGGAATATTTAGGATGCTTCATATTTTTATTATCACACAAACAAAGATGCTGCAGTAAACAGCCAAACATACAGTCACAATCTGGGAAAATACTGTAACTCTAAGTGAACCTTTAAGGGTAAAGGTAAGAGTTGTAGATCAATGGCGCTTTATGCCCATTTAAGTTAAGATCAATACTTCTAAATTTAGTTTCTAAATGGTCATAGTAATTTACATCCATCAATAGATAGGAGAGTCCATCTGCCCATATCTTCATTAGTATTAAAAACTATCATTCTTTTAAAATAGACTAATAACAGTAGGCAAATGATAGTTTACAGTTGATTTTATTTGCATTTATTTGACAATTAACTGAGTTGGGTATCTTTTTAAAGCCAATGACCACTTAACTTTAGTTATAAATTGATCTTTTGTTAATGTTGATGATGTAATTTTTTTCTTTAGTGAGTTGAAAGGGCTATTTATAAAATAAGGCTATTAACCATTTGTCATACACACAGATCTAAAGTTTTGCTAGATCATATTTATCCTTTCATTTTATATAGTTTTTCTACCATTACAGAAATTGAGTCTTTTCCACTTTTCATGTTGTAATCAAGTTTAAAATGGTTTTCGTCATTCAAAATTATAGGTATAACCAACTGTATTTTTAGTAACTTATGATTTTATTTCTTATATTTTACGATTAAATACATAGAAAATATTTTTTCAGATCTTTTGTTTTGTTTTCTTTTAAGTCACATCCAGTGATACTCAGGGCATACACATGGCTTAGTAGTAGAAATAACTGAACTTTCTATTACCACCTACAATATCTATTTCTAATACCACCTACAATACCTCATACAATTTATAATCCGGCACTTTAAATATTAACTTGTCTCTCTATTCTATTATTCCTTACTAGTTTTTAATGGAGTATCTTTTGGCACTGGTTATCATGTTTAGGCATAAATATACAAGGATAAAATACATATCGTTTTGGGTCACATTTGGCAGCAATGAATAGGGCTTACACCTGGTGGTGCTTGGGATGGAATGTTGATGGGCTGTATACAAGGCAAACACCCACCAATGTTCTATTGCTCTGACCCCAGATAAAACATATTTTTATATCACTTTATTTTTTTTCCTCTTTAGGTCATACCTGGAGATGTTTGGGGTGAACTTCTAGTTCTATTCTTACTGGTCACTTTAAGTAGTACCTGGGAAACCATGAGGTCTCATGGATTGAACCTGGGCATCCCCACAAGCAAAGCTCAGAATTGTCTTTCTTGTTCTTGAATAAATATAAACAATGCACTTTATTTTCAAAGCAAACCTTGTTTGAAGATCATCTGTTAGGTGAGCAAAAGAAGAGGCTACATGAAATCTAAATTACAGCTGGCATTAACCATATTTGGTTAATAATTATATCCTCAAGAATACACTATATATTCACTTAGTATTTGTTATGCATAATGTGCTAACTGCTGGGATAATCTATATAACTCTTAAAAAGACATTGTCCTCAAGAAATTCAAACCCAGTGAGAAGAATGATATGCCAATACACTGAAAGTTGATAGCAAAGGGCAGAGAGTAATCAATACCAAAACAAATAACAAATAACAAAATACTTGACCCTCAAATAACAAAGTATTTTCTAAATTTCACATCAATATGTCTTTTCTCAAGTTCAGTTTTAAAAATGGAGCATATATGTCTTCTATGTAGACCTAGAATGCCTATTAGTATGAGAAAGCTTTCAAGATAATTGTTTAATTTTGCTTTACCTAGACTTTTGCTATCCTGAAAAAGAAACTTTAAAATTTAAAAAACTATCCATACTCTGGAAGTTTTTGCTTACTTATTCCTGTTGTGTCCTAAAACCCCACATAATTTTGAATGTATAGTCTTGTTAACAAAGTGAAAATTGAGAAATATAGCTTTTTTCCTTTAATTTTAAAGACTATAGATAGAAAGGTAATATAAAATCAGACCTTTAAATATGAAGTCCATCTCATGCAGCCACATTTCCTATAATAAATAATTGAACCTAACTTCCCACAAAGAAAGGAGTACAAACCAGTTCTGGTTGATACATCTAAAAATCCTGGAAGTCAAGATCAGTATTAACATATTAAAAAAAAACAGTATTATTTCATAGTCTAGTTTTCTGAGGATATTCTTGAGTTTCCTTGTCTTAATTCTGTCCAAAACAAGGCAATAATTTTAAGATGGTTTATTCACCAAAACATTTAGTCTCCTTTATCCTGGCTGGAATGTAAAGAAATGAAGATGAAATCACAAGATTTAAATGATTTCTAGAAGCTCTTATTCCATGTCTAGTGCTTTATATAACAATCACCTTTTCTGAGAAAAAACAAGCATGGAATCTACTAAAGCCTTGAAGGCCTTTTATTGAGAGATGTTGTAATGGAACCCAAGTCACTTTGCATCAAGTTGCAAGACTTTGGCTTTCTTTTCACATTTACCCTAGGGAAATGTGCATTATAATGCCTAAAGACTGTGCATCTGGTGAAGGTAGCAACTGACTGTCTGTTACCCAGAGATTGGTAATGAATACCTTTGGCTTTTGTCCTTTTTTGTCTATTGGAATAAAACACATTAACTCAAGCTTTTAGAGTGTTCATTTGTCTCTCTTTTTCATCAGTTTTCTTGATAGCTGGCTTTAAAAAGAAACAGTTTATACTGATGCCATTCTGGGTAGGTAACTGATTATATGCTTCTGATTAAGAACCAGTCTCATCAAAGACAATACATTAGACTTTTCTGGACTCACTTGCTAGAGAATCCTGTATAGTTGCTATATGTTCTAAGATGAATATTTAATTCTTCAACTATATAAACTGAGGGACACATTTGTGTCTGATGAATAAAGGTTCAGGCTGAAGAGATAGCTTATTTGACTGGAATAAAGGCTTTGCATGCAGGAGCCCCAGGTTCAATCTCTGGCAGTACCTGGTTCCTAGAGTTCTAATGAAGCCATTCCCAAGAACAGGGGCTACCTGAACATTATTCAGCTTTATTTTTGTACTTTTGCACTTATTTCGTTAACTTTGGGAATATTCTGCTACTTAGCCTCAGAAGCACTGAATAGAAAACTCTTTGCATAACCATAAAAGTTGGAAAGCATATCAGTGAATACTCATATTCTTCCCCTGTAGATCACAAGGAATTTCATGTTAAAAGAAGAAAACCTTGCTTAGTGACGGTTGGTACTACATATAATAATAGAATGCAATTTGTATGGGGAAGCAATAAGATAGATTTCATTCATAAAAAAACACCAAGCTTCTGCCTAGATAAGTGACTTAAAGTCCCAGAGAGAAAGGATCATTTTTAGTTCTGGGATACCCTTATGCTACTTACACTTTTAAAATTTTAATACATTCACATGCTCAAATGTATTGAGATTTTTAAACTTGTGAATGAAATTAGCAACGTGCTGTGGCTGCCATTGGGATGCACAGCAATTCCCCCTCAGTGGTCTGGGTGAAAAATTAATTCGGCTCTTGCACCTGTTTGCCGGCATTCGTCTGTTGAATTTCTATTACATTTAATAAGTCTCTGTGACGCAACTCGTGTCCTTTTGCCTGGACTGCTTTAATATAGTGTTAAATTCTCACCCATCTGAAATTCAAGTAATATTACAAATTCCAAACTGTTAATTAAAATCTGTGAATTTGAATGGTTCTGGATAAAATTGGCTTTACTCAGTGAGGTTCTTTTTATACTTCTTCAGAGTTTCATCTAATCCCTAACTCCTACCAGGTTAAGTCTGATGACAACATGATCTCACTATGGATGTCTGAGGCTTACAAATCTTCATACAATAGGAGGAAAAAAGATCAAGTTATAGTCTTGAGCAAAATGACAGATATCAGGGACATTGTGTACTGAGATAAAATAAGAAACATGCCTCAGAATTAAAAGGATTGATATTTTTCACAATTATTTTTCCAAGAAAAAATTGTATACTCCCTTTGTCTGAAAATGTTTAGCGGAGATGAGATAACTGTAACTGAGTCATGATTTCTACTACCTGTAGAGGTGGTCAGTCAACTTTAGGTAGATGCAAAGGGATGCTGACAATAACACCTTTATCTAAGTTTTGCTATGGATTGGATCTTTTATACTTGTCAAAAATTGGAAATGACATCAAGATAATTTAACAGTGCTTTGATTTTTCTTATTTGGTTACAAGATTTCTAATGATTCCTCATATTAAAAATAAAAAGAAAATCTACTACCCTTCTACAGCATAACTAACCTGCAATAAAACATTTCTCCTAAATGTTACAAGACCTTAAAAACATTTGTGTCTATCAATGAAATACAAGCACCCCAAAAGGCACAGGATTTACTATAGGATTATAAGAATGACAAAACTTCTTAAAAGATCAACATATTAAATGACTGAATTGATTATCAGTAGTTTAAAACAGAATTTGACAAGACTCATTATTTATGATAAGAACACTAAATTATTTAATAATAGAAAAATACCTCAACATATAATATCACAAGTTTATAATACCAAACTCATACTGCTTTTTGAATTAAATCCTTGTAGAAGTTTCTTTTTTAAATCTTTCAATAATTTTGTTTTTAAAGCACATCAAACATACCTGCTACACAGTCTACTGGTGTGCAAGTCTACTTCTTTGTGTTTATGCCTTTTAATTTGACATAGTCACATATATTTATTCTTATTATTGATTCCCTTGCCAATGGATTAGAGTCTGCATATATGTCTCTGATAACAAGACATGGAGTAGATTACTTTGCTTACCTTTATTTATGTTATGTAATTTATGGTTTGGGATCTAATATCCAATATTTTAATCCATTTTGAGTGAATGTTTCCATAGACTATTTTTTAAATTTCCAGAGTAGTTTTTCCCCCTTTTATTGTGATAGTATACCATGTCATAAAAACATAAGTTTTAGAGTCATATTTATATCCAAATTCTTATTTTGCTATTTTTCTCTACTTTTTATAATTTAATATTAACGTGTTATTGGGAGATTATATGTAACGCTTTTTGTTACATAACTTTTAATTAAAGCATTGTGACTTACGGTTATTTATAGTTGTTTTAGACATACAATGTTTTGTCATCAGTTCCAATACCAGTATTATAATAATTACATACCTTTGCCACTTTAATCTTCTCATGCTTCAGAGAAACGGGCAATATACAAATAACCATTCATATGATTACATAATTTATATTCTGTAATTGTTTGAAAGGGAAAGTACACGGCAAATAAGTGTGTTTAATCAAAGCACTTCATCAAATTCAAGTTTTAAGAAATACTCCTTAAAGTAGTGACCTTAAGGCAGAGACAAGAACAATTAGTCAACATATCTCAGAAACGAGTTTTCAACACAAGAAAACTAGTCTTAAACGAAGGTTCTGGTATTCTTCTATAACTGATTTCATCACTAGTATGTTGTCATCTCTTAGGCACTACTGCATTTGTTCCCACCTTTTAAAACATTTCATGTTGTATGTCATGATTTTTTTCTTTATAGCTTAATTCTCATTGCCCTGTATCCATTAAGACATTTTGTGTGGCATCAATTTGGTGTGTGTGTGTTAGTGCTTTTGTATCAATTTGGCAGCTAAATAACCTTTTCTGCTAAACAATGAAGTCTGAGTAAATAGGACAAGTACTGCTTTATGGATTCTAATATTTTGTTTATGTCTTTATTTTTCTTCAGAAAATTATACTTTAGTGTACCGCTTATTCTATAGAATAAGATGTTAGAAATGTTAGAATGTTAGAAATCAAGTTAGCAGAATACAAGGAGTAGTTCAGAGAAGCAGTGTTAATCAACTGTGATGCCATTAGTCAAAAGTCAGATGTAAAAGCCAGCGGGTTAGATGAGAGCAACAGAAATTAAGTTAGGTGTTACTAAAAAATAATCAAAAAATGCTTCTGGTGGAAAAGACAATGAATATGCAATATTATATAGTGAGACTGGAGCACTTGATTAGAATTTCGGGTGAAAAACCTCCATAGGGCCAGAGACAAAGAGTAAGTGGCTTGATTTGCATAAGGTTGATCCAGGTTTGATCCTCAGCATAGCATATTGTCCCTAAAACAATGCAAAAAGTAATTCCTAAGTACAGAACCAGTGATAAGTTTGGAATACCACCAGGTATGGCTACCAAAACAGACACACCAAAAATGTCTGTAAGTCATTGCAAATGTCAAGTTTAGAAAAGATGTTCTATATCAGAACCATATCTATCAGTATCTTTTAATTTATATCTACAACTACATCAGTCTACTGGAAAAAACTGCTAAGGATAATCCTAGGATATAGAAATAAAGTCTATTTAAGAGGAGTTAGGATGAATATCATAAAATCATACTGCTTATTTTGAATAATATAGTACATTTTTTACCACTGGAAATTTTGGAACCAATTGTACAATGATTATTATACAACATTTACACACTCTTAAGATATGGTTACTGAAAAATATATGAATAGAAAGATGATCAGTAAGGAAAAGAAAGATCAGTAAGAAAAGGAATGAAAAGCAAGAAAGAAGCAGTATTAAACCATAGGCATGATTTTCAAAGAGCATATGCATGGGTAAAGACCACTGAGGATATGTTCACTAAATACATATATTGGTACTTCTACAAAATCAGAGAACAGGGACTGGAGAGATAGGACAGCAGTAGGGCGCTTGCCTAGCATGCAGCTGACCCAGGACTGACTGTGATTCAAATCCCAGCATCCCATATGGGTCCCCTGAGGCAGGCAGGAACTATTTCTGAGCATAGAGTCAGGAGAAACCTCTGAGCGCTGCCAGGTATGACACCCAAAGTTGAAAACGAAACAAAAATAAAATAAAAAGAATAAGAGAACAAAATAAATAGGAAGAATTAAAATAACTGAACAGATGAACTCTAATAAAAGAACTACATATACCAAATTTACAATAAATTAAGAAGGAAGGCCAGAGCAGTAGTGCAGCTGTAAGGCACTTGCCTTACATGCTGCTGATCCAGGATGGACCACGACTTGATCCCCGGTTTCCCAGATGGTCCCCTAAGCTAGGAGTGATTTCTGAGTGCATAGCCAGGAGTAACCCCTGAGCATCACGGGGTGTGGCCCCAAAACAAAACAAAAACAAAAAATAAGAAGGAAATAAGACTAAATTATTACTATCAATTTTTTTACAAATTGATAAAATTTTAGGAATGACCATTTTAGATATTAAACAAATGGGTTAAACAGGATATGAGATGCATCTTAAAAAAGATTTGATAAACCAGAAAAGTATCTCACCTAGGTTATAATACAGAAGTAATGGCATGGAAAATATAGTATATACATATTATATTATAAAATAATTAGAAAAGTCAAAAGTGGGTAGAAATAATGTTTGACAAATCTAAGAATAAGGAAATATTAAAGAATTTCATTGTTTCACTAATGATTACTGATTACTAGAGTTACAACAAAGAATATCACAATTAACATCAATGCCAAGAAATCTAAAATGTTTATAGATACAGACAAGCCATAAAATAATAACAAGTAAACTTTTCATCAATCATTGTATGTAAGTATACAGTGATATATATACGTGTGTATATATATATATATATTATGAGCAATGAAATCACATCTCTAAGTGGTGAGTAAAATAACCACAAACCTGTTGATTCTATTTTTAAATTGTTATTTCAAAGTGTGTCAAAATAAAGGTAGAAAAATATGCTAATGCTATTACAGATTTAGTTGAAAATATCACATAGTACATACATTTTGGTAAGAAAAATCTAAACTCAAGAATGCACAAATTCTAAACTGAACAAAAGTAAACTCATTCATAAATATAAGAGTCTAAAGAGTATATAAAAATTTTGACTTAAAATTTATATGCTTTCATGTCCATTACAAAATAATGTCATTACAAAGTAAACATAATAAATATTAGAACATTAAATGAATTTGTAATGTTTATTAAATAGGTGTCTTTTCTTATTGTGAGGTTAAATTCCTTCCTTGGCTAATGAGGAAACAGAATAAAGAAGTCTGACCTAGTATTGAACTTTAATAACCCTTTAGAGAAAAAGATTATATTCAGTGTCTAGAAAATTAGTTTTTACTTTCATTCTATGTCTAATCTAACAATAGAAAGTACTTTTATATTGAAAAAAACAGATTTGTTATCTTTAACTTCATCCATTTGCTAAATATCCAAGGACTATGATCCTTTATTCATTCAATGTACATTTATTGCACTTTGATATAAACCATAGTCTGTAATAGATCTCTAAAATATAGATAGAAAATCTAGTCCTCATGCTTATAGTCTGGTTGACAAAGTCACTAGGTAAATTAGGATGTTACTAGGTGAATTCATTGAGAATGAACATAGGAGTCATCAAATATTTCCAATGATTTAATGTATGCTATAATACAAAGCAAATGTTAGGAGAGACTTATAACAGAAGTGACACCAAATGACTAAAAATATGTGAGATAATATGATGTTAGAGAAAGATCAAAGAGACAAAAATAAATGAAAACATCTGGAAAACAGAAACAAAGGTAGAAATAAGGGAAAGATAGTAACAGAAGTTTGCACAGATGCTTATTTTTAAAATTCTAAGAAATCACATTCTCTGATATCCCATCATTATTAAAGTTTGATCAGAACTATTATTAGGCACTATTTCTATCCCCATTCCTAGAAATATGATCCTTATTCTTATTAGTTATTAACACCAGGTATCTCATACATTCACTTGAGATAATCCAAACAGTTTAAACTTAAATCGGTCAACAAGTTCTTAAAATTTTTGAATAACTCATGAAGGAACAAGTATTTCTCCCTATGGTGGTAGCTCTGCCAGGCTGCTTACAGAACCTTGCAGTGCTCACAGGACCATGTGAGGTGCCAGGGAACATCAACCATATAGGCCACATGCAAGGTTCATATGCCTTCTCTGCTGTGCTATCTAGCCCCAACTTTTTTAACCCAATAAGAGGGGGAAAATGATCAGCCTATTTATAGTTATCTTTACAAAATTAACATCAGTGTGAAGATTGTTAAAGTTCAGAACATACAATACCCAGAGAGCGTTTTAATTTTCACTTGCAGAAGTACAAAAACTCTAAAATGAAAAGAGCTCTGAGGTAGATGGATGCATTTCCCATATCCTGTGCCAGAAAAGTTCAAATACAGCCATAATTAAGAAGACCTGGAGAGCTGGCTATACTTATTCAGGGTGCTAAAATTCATACCCAAATCTAAGTCTCATTCTTGATAGAAGGCAATAAAATAATAGTATTCCTAAGGTTTAGAACTATCTTGGGTATGGAATTGAAACCCAAATTGTTTTATACTAAAATCCTACCTACTTCTTCACTTAATCATTCAATCATCTTATTTTTGTGCAGAGAATAACTTTCTAGAGGTTGTCAAAAGTTTTTCTATAAATTATCCCCCAGAAAGGGCAATTCAGTAGTATCTTCAATGCAATCCCTCTTCTCAATAAGTCTATTATCTCTTACTAGAAACAAATGCTCTTTTCTCTACATTCCAAAAACTTTATGTTCATGATAATAGTATTATATATTGTATTTATCACAGATAATACAGTGAGTTGCTAATATTATTCCTAAGGACAAGTTTCTTCAAAAAGAGTATGAAAAGTTCTGGAAGACTGAGAATTCAGCATTCTATAATGGTAACATTTTTTTTACCTTAACTTATCTTAATTAGTAAGCCTTATTTTAATCATGAGAAAGCACGTAGAATAGTATGAAAAATAATAGCACTTACGGCATTGATAAATACAGAGAAAGTTATGCTGAGTGAAATGAGTCAAAGAAAGATGGATAGACGTTTATTTTGTAGGATCTAAAGAAAAAAAAAGATAGTAGTAATACCCAAAGGCAATAGAGCTGAATGTAAGGAGGTCTCTTCCATAGTAAGGTGCTTGCCACAAGAAGAGAGGGAGTGCAGTTAGGGTAGAAAGGGATCACTATTACAACAATCATTAGAAATGATCGCTTTGGATAAGAACTGGGTGGTTAAAGGCAGCAAAGGTATTTTACTTGTTCAGTTATAATAGTGCGAATCATAGTTGCCCAAAGGAAAATAGGGGTTAAGGGTAGAGAGAAGAAAAATTCTGCTATAAAGGCAGACTTAGGGACAAAGGAAGGGAGGGAAATTGGGAACTCTGGTGGTGGGAAATGTGCACTGGTGAAAGGATGTATGGCAACCTCAATCATGAACAACTTTGTAACTGTATCTTATGGTGATTTGATTAAAAATTATTAATTAAAAAGGTAAAAATGAGGGGGCCGGGCGGTGGCGCTGGAGATAAGGTGCCTGTGCTAACCTAGGACGGACCATGGTTCGATCCCCCGGTGCCCCATATGGTCCCCCGTGCCTGCCAGGAGCGACTTCTGAGTGACTAGCCAGGAGTAACCCCTGAGCATCACCGGGTGTGGCCCAAAAACCAAAAAAAAAAAAAAAAGGTAAAAATGAAATAAAATGAAAGAGCATAAGGTCTAATGTGAGATTATTTGTTTCTAGTCCTGGTTCCAATAAACATGAAAAGAGTTACTTAGCCTCTATGAATTTCCGTTTTCTCATCTCTAAGATACGGATAACAATAGTAACTGTTTCTTGGGTTATTCTGAGGATTTAAAGAGTTAAGAGTAATACTGCAGTATTGCTTACTATTTGCTCAGTGTTACCAGAATTATTTTAAAATATTATGAAATCAGTGTTGGTCAACAGTCACTTGGGCCTGAAGGATTCCCCCAAACCCATCTAGTTCTGAGAACTGAGACTAGTAGCCATTTAGGAAGGAAAAAAGACTGAGTTTTTTCTTTTACTTTTTTTTTCATATTTCATTCTTTATAAGCTACAACCATGTACAGAATGTCTCTTAGAAAGTTACTTATTAAAATAAGAAATAAGTTTACTTATGAAATGTCAAGCTGTAACTTAGTTGGCATGAAGTTACTATATTAATACAGCATATAACAGATTAAACTAAAGAGATTTAAAATGACAGAAGAATAAGTGCATTATCATAGACAGTGTTAATGATTTCTTTGACTCAATGGCAAGCTATTCAAACAACACTATATATTGGACAGACCATTTCCAATAGAGTAATAATTGAATTCTCTGACATCTTAATTTAGTTCTGAATCACAGCAATGTTAGAATATAAATTATGCTTGGGCAAAGAGAGAAAGCAACATGCAAATTACAAAAATCATAAAGGAATGCAAACTTGTATGACTAACTTCATTAGAAAAAATATATATTCCACTAAAATTTGATAGTAATAATTATTTCTCCATGAATATTTTACTTATTTCTTTAATTTTGAAGGATTCTGGTTGAATTTAAAAAAAAACTGCTAGAAGAAGGTAATAAAAAGTTGAATATAAACCATTAGTACTACTAAGGATGAATGCTTTTCAACTAACTGGTAAGTCCGTTCTCCAACAAAACCACTAAAACTGAATTGCTCGGATGAAGCAAACAAGCTACCACAGATTGTACTCTGATATGTGGAAAGGTATTCCTGGGCAGAAAGGAATTTGCAAGTTCTGATTATATATTTATTTAATCTCTAGAGTATCACTATTTAGAAATAAAGGAGAAAACAAAGCCTAAAATTCATATGCACTTTATTTTACAACTGACAGAGAACTTTTCTAAAAATATCTTTTTCAGGATTGCAGCAAGAAATTTTTTCTATTTTATAAATTAAAAAAATAAGACTCACAAAAATAATTGAGTTACTTTATTTTAAAGAACAAAATGGTAACACCAGAAATAAAATTATAGGTTGCTTTTTTTTTTTGGAGGTGGGGGAACGAAATGATAGCAAAGGGCATATGCCTTGCATGTGGACTGGCCAGGCTCTATCCCCAGCATCCTATATGGTCTCCCAAGCCCCTATCAAAGTAATCTCTGAGCATAGAGCCAAGAATAACTCCTGAGTATCATTGGATACTCCTCCCTAAAAAAGGATTTTTTAAATAATTATATGTCCTGTGAAGTCTTTCCTGTTCCTCAAGCTGCTTTATTTTATAGTGAGCACTTGAATATGTATGTTCTCCTACCTTCGATGTCAAAGTCAAAATAAAGAAATGACTTTTATTTTCTATCACCCTAAAATTTCATTTTATTTCAACTGGAAATGCAAATATATTCTTACTTATTTACTTCATAAATCAGAATTCATTAAGGTCTGGCTGTTAATCCAGATCATTTGTTAGAATAGGTCATAAAAAATGTAAAGCCAGGAATAATATCAATATTTTTAATCAATATGATACGAATATATTTAAGAATTTTCTCCTTGTATTTTCTCCATTCAAATCATAATGCAATTCATCTATCTGTATGCTCATTAGCAGAAGGTCTATTTAACGATCTATTATATAATTATTTCAATTCCAATAATAGAAAAAGTATTAGCTATATCATTGAATTTGGCATGATAGTGAAGATTGCATATGAATTTCAAGTTAGTTTAAGTAAAAAACTAATTACTAGGGGTATACTGATAAAAACAATAGTTAACATCACTTCATTTAAAGATGATAATTATGAGGCTTACAATTATTAGTTTTTACTAAGAAGTCATAGAACTAGAATTTGAACTTAGATATTTTTATTGACCTTAATTCAACATTAATCAGTGATTTCTCTTGTTATATCCAGAAATCCAAAGAGTTTTGGTATATGTAGTTCTTACGTTAAAAACAAAATAAACAAACCAAAAAAAAAAAAAACTGTGTGATGAAACAATCCAATTTCTTTATTAAAAGGGATGTCTGTTACCAATTTCCCCTTTAAAATTACAAGAATCAGGGGCTGGAGAGATAGCATGGAGGTAGGGCATTTGCCTTTCATGGAGAGGAATGGTGGTTTGAATCCCAGCATCCCATATGGTCCCTTGAGCCTACTAGGAGAGATTTTTGAGCATAGAGCCAGGAGTAACCCCTGAACGCTGTCAAGTGTGACCCAAAAACCAACCCCTCCCCAAATTACATGAATCAAATGTACCTAATAAATTCTGCAAAACTGAGACTATGGCTATTTTCAAAATTAAGTGCATAAAATCTTTCTTTCTGTGAGGTGCAAAAAATTTTTAATACATTATTGCCGTCATTAAAAATTCTCTTTATTGTGCTTCTGGGGGCAGTGCACATATGGCTGTGTTTAGGGCTTACCTCTGGCTCCACACTCAGGGATCACTCCAGGGCTGGCAGTACGCAGAGCATGCACCTTACCTAATGAACTATCTTTCAGGCCCCATTATTAAAGATTCTTGGGATTTTATCAATTTTATTTTTTTCATCACATCCCTAAAGGATAAATTTCTACTTCAACCTAAAAAGGAATGAAAGTACTGGGAGGGTTATATATTATAAATATTTATGGATATAGGAGAGATTCATTGCTCTTGACATACCAACATTTTTTTTTGTTGTTGTTTGCTTTGGGGGCCCTATCTGGCAGTGAACAGGACTTAATGTCTTGTGAAATCTTTCCTGTTCCTCAAGTTGGACTCTGGGACCAAGGGCTCAAGATAATATATGTGGCATGGAGGACTGAATTCAGGCTGGATGCATTCAAGGCAAATGCCCTATCCTTGTAGCATCTCTCTAATGCACTCATTTTATTAATACTGAATAGAAACTTTAAAAATTAAAAAAAAACTAAACTACCCAATCACTGAGTTATATTTCACATATTAACTCTGAAGAAGAATTTATCAAATAAATGACTGACAAAACTATAAACAACCATAGGGAACATGGTACTAAATAAGAGAATCACATGGGAATGCCTTCCTGATGCTATCACCTAGAACAGAGTTGGCCAAAACAAAACAAACAAAAAAGCAAGACGACAACTTAGAGCTTTATTTAATCACATTTAAAAAAAGTAGATATCGGTTAGAGAGACAGTACAGGAGGCAGAGCTGACCTCATTTAAATCTTTGGCACTACATATGATGCACAGAGTATAGTCAGGAATGACCCTGAGAGAAATAAGTATAGCAGTGTGGATCCAAAGCAAAGCAATCCCCCACAAAGCACCTATAGTTATTTAAAAACCTTATTCAACACCATATTTAGAACATTGCCATTTTAAAATATAAAAACTATTTATTCTATATATTTTATATACAAAATAAAAATATATTAAAGATAAATGAAGTCTGATATGTGATATTATTTGATTTTACACAAAACAATTTTTAATTTGAGAGACTTTATTTTTAAAAAATTAAAGAAGAGCTTATAGAGCTCTATAAGTACATGTGATTGGTGCACTGGTTAGTGAACATCTAGAGAAAACCTATAAACATGCAGTAAAATACAATATATGCTAACGGGTGAATGAAATAATATGTGAGAAAAATGGAAGAACAGCTTAATGATTATGTGTATGGCTGTGAAAACTTTGTGAAGGGATTTAATGACAATTAATCTCAAAAGGATGAGCTGGCATCAGCCACAAAAGGTAAGTATAGGACAGAGGTCTAATATTCAAGGTTTGTAAAAGAAAGTTAGGATGGTAGACTGAAAAAAAAAACCATAATTGTGCTGGAATAGCAATAATTATCCTCCTTCTCCTCCTCCACTTCTTCCCCCTTCTCTCCTACCTCCTCCTCTTCTCATCCTCCTCTTTCTCCTCCACTTCGTCCTCCTCTTCTCTTCCTCCTCCTCTTCCTCCTCCTTTTCTTTCTCTTCCTCCTCTTCCTTCCTCTTCCTCCTTTCACTTCCTTCCTCCTCCTCTTTCTCCTCTTACTCTTCCTCCTTCCCCTCCGCACCCCCCCCCTTTTTTTTGCAGGGATTAGGGCGGGGAGGCAAGGAAGAGGGACTTTGGAGTGTTCCCATGTAGTGCTCAGGGATCCAAGGGTTCTTCCTGATTATTTCACTCAGTGCTAAAGAATTCCCCAGCTTTAGTCACACACCATCCCCCAGGAACATCTAGCAAAGCTCAGGGATCCTGTGGCACAGGTTCAAACTTAGGTACTGGAATATGATCCTAAAGACTAAACTCTATCAGGATTCTGGAACAAAATTTATGATGCAGATGAGTAGGAGAGTTAGCTAAAGATGAAAACAGGAGAGGCCAGTAAATGAAGAGCTTCAAATAATTCGTAGAAGATTTTGTCCTTTACACTAAGGAATACACCTTTTAAATGTGCTTTGTGAAAACTCTAACAATAAGTATGAAATGTGCTTCTTTTGACCAAAACACAATGGACAAGGAAATGGACATAGAAATGGAAAAGGCTTAAACTAGATAACCATCTATTTGACTCATGAGACTATTTCTGAATGTTTTAATCCCTCAAATCATTTTCTACTTTTACATTTCATGAATCTAACTCTTGTAATAGAATAGAAATTACATTGAAAAACCTTTAGTATTTATGTCATTTGAAGAGAACATTGTATATCACCTCCTATGTGTTACATATTTATATAAAAATACCTGATTAGTTATAAACAATATACAAGAATAGTGACTTGTATGATTGTTAGAGAACTATCTTAAAAATGAATGATTCACTAATTTACAAAGTAACTCATAGTCGTTGCAAGTATTCTGTTCCTACGTGGAATTTCATACCTACCTTCTGGAGCTATTTAGAAACTATACTGCTTTTAATCAGTATTCTATAAAGTTTATGTCTACTAAGAAATCCTATTTAGGGGCCGGGTGGTGGCGCTGGAGGTAAGGTGCCTGCCTTGCGTGAGCTAGCCTAGGACGGACCGAGGTTCGATCCCCCGGTTTCCCATATGGTCCACCAAGTCAGGAGCAACTTCTTTTTTTGGTTTTTGGGTCACACCCGGCAGTGCTCAGGGGTTACTCCTGGCTCCATGCTCAGAAATTGCTCCTGGCAGGCACGGGGGACCATATGGGGCACCGGGATTCAAACTGATGACCTTTTGCATGAAAGGCAAACGCCTTACCTCCATGCTATCTCCCAGGTCCCCAGGAGCAACTTCTGAGCGCATAGCCAGGAGTAACCACTGAGCATCACTGGGTGTGCCCCCTCCCCCCGAAAAAAAAGAAATCCTATTTAGAAATATGGGCCTTCCAAGCACAAATAAGAGAACATGCTTAAATAGGGTAGACCTAAATTTGGTATGACTGGTGTATATATATATATATATATATATATATATATATATATATATTTTTTTTTTTTTACTACATTCAGTATACCTTTTTATTAAGTGGAAACATTTGGTAACAAAGATAAATATTCAGGGATAATCCTTCATGTGACAATGGAGAAAGATACTTCAGTAATGCATCTGTAAGGATTGTTAGTGCTAACCAGCTAGGAACAGTCAAGGAAATATTCTCACCTATACCCTTTGATATTTTTTATATTTTCAAATTTTTGGGCCACATATGGAGATGATCAGGGATTACTCCTGGCTCTGTACTCAGGAATTATTCCTGGCAGAGCTCAGTGGAACATATAAAATTCCAGAGATGGAACATGGGCCAGCTAATATATGATACCTAATATATGATCTTTCTGGATCCCTTGCTGACATTTTTTTTGTTTGTTTGTTTTTTGGGCCACACCCGGTGACGCTCAGGGGTTACTTCTGGCTATTCGCTCAGAAGTCGCTCCTGGCAGGCACGGGGGACCATATGGGAACCAGGGGATCGAACTGCAGTCCATCCTAGGTTAGCGTAGGCAAGGCAGGAACCTTACCTCCAGCGCCACCGCCCGGCCCCCCTTTGCTGACATTTTGATTTAGAACTTTTAAGTCTTCAAAATTGTAAAGAAAAAACAAACTTTGTTTTTCTGTTTAAGATTATAATTATGGCACATTGTTATAGCAACACCAGGAAACTGATATAGGAATATTTCTGTACTGTCTATTGCTTCCCACCTTTCATTTATGAAGACATATTTAATAAATCGACAGATCAATGTCATTCTCTTTGGAAACAATAAACTTATTTTAGGGATAGAGAACAAAATAATTGTAAATAGAAGGGGTTGGGGTTAGGAGCATGTGTGATAAGGGTAAATTGATGATGGATAGAAGCAAATCTTTGGTGGTGATGATGTGTTATATAGATGTTAAACTATAAAGCTGTGCCCCTATAACATATGTAAAGCTATAAAACAGTGTTCCCATAATGAAAATTCATGTTAAAAATGGTCTGTAGATAATATTTGAATCTGTGGCAGTTCTATACAATTCTGTTCCCATAAAAAAAGCTACAGAAATAAAAAGCCCAGAGTTACTCACTATTGCCATCCACAACTGAACCAAACATTATATAAACTAGTAAAATATAAATATAAAAGTAAAGGTAATTACTGCTTCCATGAAAACTTAAGCAGGACACTTTGGAAATTGCTGATATCACTTAAAAACGCAATCAAATTAAATGTGGGTTAGTAATCATAAATGATCTTAAAAATGACTTAAGAATTACCTAAATGATTACTTAATAATTACTTAAATGACTAATGACATAAAAATGATCACTCTAGACAAGAACTGGGTGCTGAAAGGAGGTAAAAGTATTCTGATAAGCAGGATACCCTTTTAGTCACAATACCGCAAACCACAATATGGAAAGACAATAACTGAAGAGAGTGGGAATGTGGGGGTATCTTCTATAGAGACAGGTGGAAGTGGACGGTGGAAGGGAAACTGGTTGTAGGAAATGTGTAATGGTAACAGGATTGAATATTGGGCATTTTATGACTGAAATTCAATCAGGAACAATTTTGTAAGTATATCTTCCTGCAATCCAATTAAGCTTTTATTTAAAAAATGAGTCTATATATATATATATATATATATATATATATATATATATATATATATAGTCATTCAGACTTTATAACAACCTTCAAATTCTTAGCTCATTGCAATAGAAAGATAAACAAAGCTCTCAGAAGATAGACCTTGTAAGAATAGACTTTATTGGTTTAGAGAGATAGTATAGGGCTTAAAGTGCTGCTCTTGCCATGGTCGACCAGTTTGATTTCCTGAGCACTGCTAGGAGTCATCACAAAGTAAGCAGTAGTTCCAGAGCACCACTGGGTGTGGGACAAACAACCTCCAATCTTGCCCCAAAAATTATTATAAGCAAACCTATACTCTACATGCATCTACACAAATGTGAACCTACTGACAGTCATGAATTTCGTGATATGAAATTTAATCACTAATGTAACTGTGATATCTAGAACAAGTTTTTCTGTTTTCTCTATTTTAATGAAAAGTTGCACTGTTG
>PVKC010011765.1:0-16787 GCA_004027635.1 Crocidura indochinensis | reverse complement strand
ACTAGAACCTGTTTTTCACAGTATATTTACTTGAAGACGCACTGTTTAATCATTGAAATTTTTTGACTCTGCAATTTAATTTAAACTTCTTTCCGTTTCAAATTTTTTTATTTCAGGGAAATAATTTCCAGGTTTGTTTTTTTTTTTTTTTGCTATATTCTGCAAATAAAAACCGTATGTTTCTATTCCACTATGGTAGGAAACAAACTAAAGCAGACAAACATTACTTGTTCTGTTTGTTGCTTTCTTTAATCCAATGGATAAAAAAGTAAAACCCTGTAAACATTATTTTATTTTTTTATGCAATACCATGCTGTAAATATGGTTCATCAAATAGGATGTACCTATGATTGAATCTTTAATTCTGCACAGTTAGAGTTTATATATAAACGTGTCTTGACAATCAAGGACTTTTATGTGAGTCTTCCTTTGTGATGTTTATTAATGTTATGCATTCCATTTGTTTTGAAGTGAGTACCAATGTGCTAATTTGTATTGTCTGAAAGTATGTAATGTTTTTACAGCTTGTTTTTAAGAATCTGTAAATATGTACAAACAAATCACAGTACTGCTTTATGTTAGAAGGCATATGATGTTGTACTGTATGTAAGCAATAATACATAGCAGTGCTAACTTTACAGGTAGCATCAGGAAAGTTCTAAAAACATTTCAGAGTTATTCATTATCCTTATTTCATTTAATAACGATCCTTAATCGGTTTTTATAAGCAAATTCCATTGTTCCTCCTATTGGAACGTAACACTGTTTACACAGCATCATTGAAGTCGATGGGGAGACAGGCTAACTCTGACTTCCATCTGTACTCACTTTCACTAAGCATTGAATGGCCTTACCACTCTTCTACAAGATGGAGGAAGACCGCAAAACTTAGTGCGCACCACACTGAAGGAAGGGGGTGTGTTTTTGTCTATTTTTTTAGTTTTTGTTTTGGTACTGCTACCTAACTTTGTTACTTGTTTTGGATTTAATATTTGTTCCTGTTTTAGATTTGAGCCCATACGTTCTGACGTGACTTCAACTCTATTGTGACATAGTTCTCTTCGTATTTCATTGCTGCAATTCAGTAATTCTGAACTTTCTACTTTGATTTTTTTTTTAGATCCTTATTTTTCAAGCTTGTTTTCTCAGCTGAGCAGATGATTTTATTCAACTTCAATACAAAGAAAGACAAATCTATTGTAGTTTGAATTGAGAAGATATTATACTGTACAGAGCAGTTCACTATTTGAACAAAACACACATCACTGCTTTAGAAATAAAATCGCCAATTTATACATGTATATGACCTACATTTTATAGGAGAAATGTTTTTAAATGCTAGTCATTTATATAATGTGCTTTGAAGGATTTGCTAGTCCACTTCTGTCACTTTTTAGTACACTGGTATCTTTTATATGTAATGTATGCTTTTTATTACTGTAGCAAAGCATTTCAGTAGAAAGAATTTTGCAACAATATGGGGGAAATTTTTCATTGTTGGATTTGAATTATACTGAATTTTATCTGTGTAGTCGTGTCTTTATTTTAATGCTGTCTGGAAGGGAACTTGGTATCCAAATAAAGCAGGTAACCTCATTTTACTTCAAGGGCATACTGTGTAGTGCTGAATTTAATCTTGAAATCTGATGATTTTGAAATGCAAAGCAAGTTTATAAAAATTGTACAGAAGAAATTAAATGTGTGATGGAAATCCTGATGGCAGAGCACGTTGAATTTTCTGATATAGTGTTATTTTCCTGGGGTCTCCTATACCTTCTTTGTATTTCAGCTAATAAAGGAAAAAAAAACATCATTGGACCCGGTAGGATAAATAGGCTGTTCTGATTCTACAGTATTACTTTTCCTAGCCCATTTTCTGAAACTTTATCAATCACTGTAATTTTTTATTTTCTATTGATAATTAAACATGTACATAATATAGATGCTGTTGTATAAAACTGAATGAAATAGGTTGCTATGCTTGAATGGGTAACCAAGCAGAGATATTGTGCTGAGAATTCATGAAATGCCAGAACAGATTTATAGGAGAAGGGGTGCATCATGTGTTCTGGGAAGGTCACCGCAGATGTTTCTTCAACCCACTGGGAAATCAATGTGAAAAGAATCAACTGCAAACTCAATCTCTGATTGAAATGGGTCCCTCCTTTCCCCACCTCCTCCCAAATATGAGCACTAAATTTTCAAGATCTACTCAGGTGAAAATTGCTTTGCAATGAAACTTACCACATTGAAATTTTCACTTCAATAAAAAGATATTTGTGATATTTTTAAATACAAACAGATCAGTAGTCAGCAGCCTGACCATTGAAATGTGGTAAGTCAGTATGTTTTTAAATATATTTTACCCTCCAAATAGAATTGTTTTTAAACAATTGGGGGGGGGTTGTTTTTGTTTAATCTTTTTTTATTTCTGTCATTGTAAAAAGTGAAATCTTGCCTCACCCCATTATTATGCCATAAATGAATCGCTGAGCCTTTATAAAATACAAAAGCTTGTTTCATGCATAATCATGGAACATAGAACTGTTCTTTAAACTGACTTATTCATTAAAAGGTTTAATGAGTTTCACAGGTTCTGACATTATTGCCATGTAGTTTAACCTTGCTATTTGGAGCTTATAATAATATACCATTTTATGTATTGTGATATTAAAGGAAATTGTTTTGTTTTGTTTTTAATTATTAGATTAATTTATATTTGAAAATTCTGCATTTTAAATGTAGACACTGGCTGTTTGAAAAATAAAAAAGTACAGAATACAGTTTTATGAATAATTTTCTAGCTGAGTTTTTCACAGTATTATGAGCCAAATAATGATAAATAAAACCATGGTATGTAGATTACTATTGAAAAGAATGTCTATGGAATTAATGGTTTGTTAGATAGTAAATTGAAGGTCACTTCATAGTAACTTACCTTTGTGTGGAACATTTATTACACAGGATTATAATGTTATTGTTATCCAATATTTTAGACTGGAAATATGTCTTATATCAAGCCGAAAACACATTTTTCCCGTGCAGATAAGTTTTTATTAACCTCTTATCATGCATGTTTTGTTTTTTAGTGAAGATGCTATTTTCATTCTTCTACCACCATGCCAGTTCCTTGTTCAGAGACCACTGGGATTCATTATGGGAAGGCTTTCTGCAGGAAATGCAGTGTGGGTCTTTGGAAAAAACATTAACTAATTGGACTTTGCAAAGATTAACCTGAAGTCCCTCGCTTCTTTGGCATGGTGGTATAATGGATTACACGTGATAATATCACGTGGTAGCTTACTAAGGATACATTTCCTACTCCCTGATTTTTCTTGAATGATTAGGAATGTTAGGGAGAAAAGTGGGGAGATCATCTACATGATGCTTTTCCCACCTTCTGAAGATGGCAAGAAAAAAATAAAAGTGAAATCATTTAAATCAGTGTGCTGTAATTAAGTCTTACTTTGCAGTTTGTCAAAAAGGAGTATGCATATTTTTATGTATTTGGGTAGAACTTTTTGTTTTCAGATTGCTGTCCTCATCCCCTCTCACACACCCTTAATTCCCCATATAAATCATATTATTATTTTGGAACAAATCATATTATTATTTTGAAGTTGGATGTTGGATCATTCCCAGCTCTGTGTTCAGGGATTACTCCTGGCATGGCTTGGGGATCATATGTAGTGCCAATATTAAACCACAGCTTACCACATGTAAGAAAAGCAGTCAACCCTGTATACCATCTCCAGCCCCCAATTGCATCATCTTTTTATGGAGTGGGGCTACACTTGTGTTAGAGCTTAGTCTCAAGTCTCATTATGGGTGACCTCTGCTGGTGCTCGGAGAACCATATATGGTGCCAGGATTGAACCTTGGTAGCCCATGCAAAGCAAATACCCTACCTGCTGGTGTGTGTGTGTGTGTGTGTTTATGTTTATTGGAGGGTGGGGGATTCCTTCTGGCGGTATTCAAGGATTAATCCTGGTTCTGCTCAAGGCACCATATGGATTTCCAGGGGCCAGACCTGAATCAGCTGCGTGCAAGGCAAGCATCCTACTTGCTGTACTGTTGTTGCCCCCTCCCACTTCAACTTATAGTTTTTGATGGGTAAAGAGTAAGATCTTGGGCTGGGCGGTGGCGCTGGAGGTAAGGTGCCTGCCTTTTCTGTGCTAGCCTAGGACGGACCGCGGTTCGATCCCCCAGTTTCCCATATGGTCCCCCAAGCCAGGAGCGACTTCTGAGCGCATAGCCAGGAATAACCCCTGAGCGTCACTGGGTGTGGCCCAAAAACCAAAAAAAAAAAAAAAAAGTAAGATCTTATCATTTCATTGTTTGAGACCCTGGGCTCAGTTCCTAGTGCCACAAAAAACATTTGTAATATATAAGTGTATGTCTATTAATCTAAAGGTAGAATCTGGATCTCAATTTAGTTCATTTTCACATATCCCTAAAAGGACATTTATAGTAACACATTTTAAGCACACATACAGACATATATACATATGTATAAGCTGGAGTGTAAAATGTGTTACTGTGACATTTCAAAGTGGTTTTAAGCTGGGAATTCTTAACTTTCGAAGTGAACTTGCATGATAAAAAAATGTTAGCCTTTGCATAAATATGCCCATTTATACCAGTGATCTTTACAAGTTGTAATTTTCTTAAGTTTTATGAATTTCTTCCTTAATAAGTTCTGAGACTTTGATGCCTGTGTCAGGTGGTGAAAGAGACCAAAGAACTATATGACCTAATAATAGTAATCATAATTTTTTATTGATTTGAGTCCTTATTGACTAGGCATATTATTAATTTAGCACTTACTAATAAGGGATAGTCTCAATGCAAACAATAGGTGTTAGAGGCCATTTAGCATAACTTAATATTTATTTTCTGCTTTCTGTGTGGAGAGCTGTCAGTCACATTCCCCAGTGCTGAAGGTAGGGCATGTGGTTTCTGGGGCTAAGCCAGTGCCTTTCTTATGAGCTCCAGGTGCCAGAGAGAGAAAAGTGCTGTGGGTAAGGTATTTGCTTTCCATTTGACCACCCCAGGTTCAATCCCCAGCATCCTGTATGGTCCCCAGGCACCTGGTAAATGTGATCCTGAGTGCATGCACCACAGATGTCCCCCCCCCCCCAAAATGAGTGTAACCTCTTAGGGTACATCTTAAGCCTAACATTTTTTAGCATCTGAGAGATCTATGGGTTAGAGGTGTGGCTCAGTGATAGTGCTCACCACATCTTAAGTGAGACCCTAGGGTTTAGGGGTTTATTTTTGGAGGGGACATATCCAGACCCCAGAGCTTATTTCTTGACTCTGCTCAGGGATCATTTCTGGTAGGACTCAGGAAAACCGTGTGTGGTGCTAAGGATCAAACCCAAGTCACTAGCATACAAGGCAAATGTTTTAATATCTCTTCAGCTCCAGAAGCCCAGTACACACACACACACACACACACACACACACACACACACACACACACACACACACACACACACACGATACTTACAATAGTTATTTGCCGGATACATTTATGCATCTTTTTTTTGGGGGGGGGTCACACCTGGCAGTGCTCAGGGGTTACTCCTGGCTCCATGCTCAGAAATTGCTCCTGGCAGGCACGGGGGACCATATGGGGCACCGGGATTCGAACCGATGACCTTTTGCATGAAAGGCAAATGCCTTACCTCCATGCTATCTCCCGGCCCCCATTTATGCATCTTAAAGCAAATATTGAGTAGTTAAGATGTGTACTTTGCTAATATTCAACAAATGAGGAAGTAGTAATAGTACCTAGTGTAGAATGATTTTCTAGAAAATGTTAGTTGGCTCCAGAGATAGAAAATAGATGCAGATCTATATACAATGGAATTAGGAAAACATCAAAATTATCCCTTAATACAATGCAGGCACTGTAATTCTTGTTAATTAAACCACATTCGAATGTGAACCACCAGTGGTATTGTGCAGTGTCAAATTGGTGTCAGGCTTAAACCTGTGGTGGGGTAAGGACCACAGGGTTTGTTTAGAAGGAAATGATCCCTACTGTCACTTTAAATCTTAAAGCAATAAGCTATTCGAAAGTATCCCCAATTATAATTGTTTCAGTTCTTGATGTCAACTGGCACAGTCTGGAATTACTTTATTTTTTGACCATTTTTTTCTAGGTATTCTGACCTGTGTAAAACTTAACTTTAAACTCACAGTATTTTCCTTTGTTTTTATATGGGTACCTCAGCAGCAGCATATTTTATAATAGGATTAAGACATTAGTAGGGTCCTGGAGAGATTGCTCAGTGGGTGGAGCACATGTTCATTAAACATTTAGAACTGTACAAGCTTTTCCAGGAGGCTGGCTGAGATCACTTGGTCCCTTGCAGTTCACTGAGCTGTCCTTCAAGATAGAAGAGCTGATGATGCATTCAAAGTCAGTGCTAGAGGTGCTGGCAGTGGTGCTCTTGTTGCAGAGGATTGAGAGAAGCCGGGTGTAGTTTGGTGCTGGCATTCTGCAGATTGAGCAGATAGGAGCAGTAAGAAGCAAAGGCACAGCATTGAGAGGTCAGTTCTACTTTGTTTTACCTGGTTCATTGTTCAACTCTTTCCTGATCCTCTCTTCATCTGAAGTTGAAACTTGGTTACTGTGGATATCAAATAATTTGTGATTATTTGTAAACTAAACCACTAAGTTAAAAATTTTAAAGGAAGATTGCCCAAGTGGTAGAACTCATGTCTTGTATATGTGAGGCCCTGAGTTTGATTTCTTACAACATAACTCATCCTAGCACTACTGGATGTGGTGGTGTTGGCCCCCTGAGCACTCACTCACAGGAACAATCCAGGGATTGCTGGGAGTGGTACCTACCTCCCACCCAGCACCACTGGGTATGGCCCCAGAGCATATTGTGGTGTAAAGGAAGGATAAAGGGGTTGAGCATTAGAAGTTTTGTTTCAGGGCCAGAGTGATAGCACAGCAGTAAGAAGTTTGCCTTGCATGCGGCCAACACAGGACAGACTCCAGTTCTAATCCTATATGGTCCCCCATGCCTGCTGGGAGTAACTCCTGGGTGCCTCCTGGTGTGACACCCCCCCCCAAAAAAAAAAACCTTGTTTCAAATAGAGCAGCATATACAGGCAACTCGAATTGATAGCAGTATCTGTCAAAAGGCTAAAGAATCTACAAGGGGATCCATCTGGATTTAATTAACAAATGGAAAATTACAGAAAATATGCAAGATTATGATTCTATTATGAGAAATACGGGAAGGGCTGGAACATGCTGGAGAAAAATATGGATTACTATGAACAAAAAGTAATCGGATTTACAAGGGGTGGGTAGAGGGAGCAGAACCACCACCTTGCAAAATCACTAAACTCAGTCTTGATAGTCTCAGCTGTTGGTTTATCATGAACTTCTCATTCTTGTACATTCAGTTCATCTCTGGCCCAGGAGAACAGCAATTATGAGCAGTAAGATGAAATGCTGCTGCCAGCCTCATCAGGCCCAGCATGCAGGTTGTGAGCCTGCCTGCTTATCCTTTTTTTCTATTTATTTTTCTTCCACATTCTTCCTCTATTCCTATATTTCCTCTATTCTCTCCTTTAGTTCTTTCTCCTGAATGTGTCATGGCAAGTAAATAAATACGGAAATAACTAGTGATGGTGTGTACTGCCAAACTTCTCAATAAAAGGTAGGATTTATCAGGGTTTTTTTAGCATTAATTCTCTTAGGAAAATCTGAAACACTGTTGAAGTCAGATTAGGTTCCTGACTAAGTTTATGAGTTTAAGAGCCACTTACTGTTCATTGAACACAAAATGCAGAACAGTGCGTCATATTGGAAACATGAGTGACTACCATAAGGCTATATGGATGAAGGTTTTAGAAATGATGGAGATTTGTTGGCATTAAGATAATTTAAATAGGGCCAGCGCAATAGTACAGCAGGTAGTGTTAATATCTTTGCAGGCAACTATCCCAGATTCTATTTTCCTATACTGTATAACAGTCCCCTGAGTCCTACAAGGAGTGATACCTGAGCACAGAGCCAGGTGTAAGCTCTGAGCACTAATGTGAGCCAAAAGACACAGCAACAACAAAATTCCGGGGTCGGAGAGATAGCATGGAGGTAAGGCATTTGCCTTGCATGCAGAAGGACGGTGGTTCGAATCCCATATGGTCCCCTGAACCTGCCAGGAGCAATTTCTGAGTGTAGAGCCAGGAGTAACCTCTGAGTGCTGTTGGGTGTGACAAAAACAAAAAATATATATTACAAATTTATTTGGGGGGGGGTGTTAGGGGGCCACACCTGGTGATACTCGGGTTACTCCTGGCTATGAGCACAGAAATTGCCCCTGCCTTGGGGGACTATATGGTCCTAGACTAGCATTGGCAAGGCAGACACCGCTCCAGCCCCGAAATTCTAAATTTCTGTACTAAATCACTAGACCCCAAATTTGCAACCGCTGTCCCCGCCCCCATCCCTCAGCAACTTCTCAGAGCAGTTGTAGGTAGAAGAGTGGAAAGAGGAGCAGCGTTCAATTCCATCAGTGTGTAGACAGACCTCTAAAGTGACTGCTGTGGGCTGTAGTTCCACCCACGTTGCTTGGGAATATTTCTCAAGCCCTTTCAAACTACCACTGGCCAGGCCACCTCCATCTCTTGGGCCCTGCAAGTCTCTCACTCCTACTGGCCTCAAGGTCTTTCCAGACAACCATGCCTCACTTTTATCACTTCTCATTTGTCATTTGAACAAACACAAAGCCTGCTATCTGAGGCCTCTACTCTGCTTCGCTTCACTGTTCTCTTCCAACCTTGCATGCTTGTTTATGCCTGTTTCATCAGAAAGATGGATTTGAAAGGAGGTAGAGGAAAAAGAGGTACATTTGTGTCACCCAGCAGTGCCCAGGGTCTGTTCGCAGCTCTACTCTGGAGTGGGCCCCTCATAGAATTCTGTGGCTAGAGGGAAGGATCTAAGCAGGGTTAGTGGGATGCAAGGCGAGATAAGAACCATAATCCCTGTATTACCACTCCTGTTTTTTTCTACTTTTTCCTTTACCCAGTGAAGAACCCTTCCCTTCACTGATTTTTTTTTTTGGGGGGGGGCACACCCAGTGACGCTCAGGGGTTACTCCTGGCTATTCGCTCAAAAGTCGCTCCTGGCAGGCATGGGGGACCATATGGGGAACCAGGGGATCGAACCGCGGTCCGTCCTAGGTTAGCGCAGGCACCTTACCTCCAGTGCCACCGCCCGGCCCCCCTTCACTGATTTTAGCCCCAGTAGCAGTGTCAGAAATGTTTACTTAGTCTTAATTCCCTTTTATCACCACTCCCAGTTATTTCAGTCTCAGTCCACTGCAAGCAGGTCCTTCCCAGCTGAAATGACTAGTGATCAGCTTCTAAGTCTAACATTTTGATTCTAACATTTGTCTTTCCCACCTCATTGGGGCTGTCTTATACCCAATATATGTCACTGTTGTACTCAGTGCTAACTTCTCTCTGGGGGGTGGGATTGAACAGCCTCCCAGAGTTGTGAGTGACACCCAAGGCTGCAGAGTTTTTCAGGTGCTGCAGAAGCAACACTGAAGAGTCAAAGGTTTTGACTCTGCCTACCTACCAATAGGGAACCAGGAAATGAAGAGTGGAGGCTTCAACAGGAAGGAAAGATGTGCTTTCAGGTTTTGTTTGTTTTGGTTTGGGGGCCACATCCAGTGATGCTCAGGGATTACTCCTGGCTCTATTCTCAGGGATCATTTCTGGCGACATTTGGGGATTGAGCCCAGGTCAGCTGCATGCAAGGGAAGTGTCCTATCCACTCTATTATACTACAGCCCAAAATGGTGCTTTCTGGAAACTACCAATAGCTGAGCTGCAGTTCAGTTCCCAGCTAAATTATTTTTAATATTAATTTTCATCTTTTTATTTTAGGCACTGGGATTTGCAGTACTTTTCATGATAAGGTTTCAGGCATACAATGTTCCAACGCCACATCCTCCACCAGTGTCCCCTACCCCCAGCAAAATTCTTTTTTGCTGTTGTATTTTGGTTTGGGTTGGTTGGTTTTGTTTGAGAAGGGGCACACCTGGCCATGGTCAGGGCTTCTAACTCTGCTCTTATTCCTTGGGTTATTATTATTATTATTCTCAGTGGTGCTTAAGGAACAATGTAGGGGACCAGGGATCAAACCCAGGTGGGTCTCATGCCAGGCAAGTGCCTTACCAGGTTATTATACTATGGCTCCAGCCCCTAACAAAATATTTTTATTTTGGGTCACACCCAGTGACACTCTGGCTATGCGCTCAGAAATTGCTCCTGGCTCCAGAGACCATATAGGATGCAGGGGGAGGGGATGTCAAATTGCAGTCTGTTCTAAATCAGATATGTGCAAGGCAAGCACCTTACTGCTGTGCCACCACTCCAGCCCCATACCTAACAAAATTCTTGACCAAAATTAAAAAAAAACAAAAACACCACTTGACCAGATAGGCTTAATATGGAGTATCATTATCTCTGTGTTACCCATGTGGAAACAGATTTAAATAAATGAAAGATCTTGAATGGACAAGGTCATGTGGGGGAAAGCAAAGACTTAAATGAAGACCTGGTGATTTCTCTCCTTCCCATTTTGAAGGGCTGTCAAGGTGCTTCCATGTCTGAACTGGAAGCAAATGCTGAAGGTTACAAAATAGAACTGTTGCCACAATTCAGCAAGCCTGCCCTAAGTCCCAAAATGCAACTGGACTCTGCTTTCTGGCTTCTTGCTGCATTTCTTGCTTTCTCACTGTGCCACCAGATCCGGGCTTGCATCAGATGCCAGGTGGCTGATAGAGGAAAAACACCTTTCTCTTGTCAGAGGGCAAACTCCCAGAATCAATAAATAACAGATCCTGGAGGATAAACCTGCTCAACAAGAGCAGGGGACAACTGACAGCAGGATAGGGCGGCCTCTCCTCCACTCAGGCCTCCCTCCCTAAAGAAGGGTCCTAACCCACCCACTCACCCCATTTTTCTCTGGAGCTCACTGACTTGCCTCTTCAGGTTGGGACCCTCCTGACTGCCTTCATGCCCAATATTACATCCCCTTCCCATCTGCAAGCTCCACACACTTGGGGCTCCAAGAAACACTTCAAAGTTCAGGAAAAAGGAAAATCATTTCCTGTCTCTTCATGTGAATCAGAAAGGCTCATAAAGAACCTAGTGCTGACAGCAGACTTAGATTCAAACCTTCATTCGATCCTCAGAGCACTAAGCTTTTCCAAGTGTGTGCAGAATTCTGTGATTTTTGCAGATGTGTAAATTGGCAGGAATACTCCAACAGGAGTGCATTCATAATAGCAAGCCAAAAAGAAAATAAAATAGGGTCAGAGAGATAGTACAGGGGTTAAGGCACTTGCTTTTCACATGGTCCACCTGGTTCAACTCATAGCACCACACAGAATCCCCAAGCAACATCTGAGCACAGAGCTAGGAATAAGTTAAGGCATGACAGAAACAAATATATTCATCCATGATGAAATATAATAAAATGCGACCGGGCGGTGGTGCTAGAGGTAAGGTGCCTGCCTTTTCTGCGCGAGCCTTGGACGGACCATGGTTCGATCCCCCAGTGTCCCATATGGTCCCCCAAGCCAGGAGTGACTTCTGAGCACATAGTCATGAGTGACCCCTGAGCATCAATGGGTGTGGCCCAAAAACCAAATATATATATATATATATATATATATAATAAAATATAACTACTATAAAATTTACCTGTATTACCTCTGTGATCTGCTCTTTACTCTTGTCATTGAAAATTCAGGGAGTTGGCGAGTTAGTAACTACCATTGGTAAGGAGTTTGCTTTGCATACAGCTAACCCAAATTTATCAGTCTCTGATGTCCCATATAGTCCTCCAGTCACCACTAGGAGTGATCCTTGAGCACAGAGCCAGGAATAAGTCTGTGATCCAAAAACAAAAAATTAAAAAAAAAAAAAGCCAACTGGATTAAGGCACCATTGTAGATAAAATGTATTCTATCTCTTAGGCATTTTAGATGATGACCAAAACTAAAATAAATCCCAAAATACTGAGTTCTTGGTTTCCAGTCATGACTGAATCTTAGAATCACTGAAGAGCTAAGAAGAAGCATGAAGTTCAGTCTTCACTCATGTTGGATTCTGGGTGTTTGCTGAAACTGCCCTGACTATTAAGTGCAGCCCAGGAAGAAAACTTCAGACCTGCAGACTTACTCCAGTTCTAGGAGCTTAGTCTCGGAGCATATACATATCTACATCATGACCTAATGTTTTTACATTTCTGTTTTAGTTGACTTTGTCCAAGCTCTGATTTCTCCCAGGATTCAAACTTTCTGATAAATGAGGTCATTTTGCAAGACGTGGTTTTTCTCTCCCTCTCTACAAAATGCAATTCTCAGCACCAACTACTGGAAAGAAAAGAGGGGAAGCAGTTCTTACTTACAGTAGAGCTGTGACTAAATAGAGAAAAAAGATGAGATTCAAACAGTATGATTTTTTTTTGTTTTGGTTTACAGGGTGAATTCAAGTGACCAAATGAATAAAAAATACTATGAAAAGAAACACATTTTTCTTTTCATGTCTGTTTTGAGACAACATTCTATGGTGCTCAGGGCTTTCTCTTGCATCTGAGTTCAGGGATCACTCCTGGCAGGGCTCAGAAACCATATGTGGTCCCAGGTTCAAATACAGGTCAGCTGCAGATAAAGCAAGTGCCTTTCCTGCTGTACTATCTCTTCGCTCTAAAATATTTTTTATTTTAATTGGGCACACTATGTATTTTGTATTTGGTGAATAACAAGTTACTTCAAATTCTGCTGCCTGAAACTCATGATTTAGATAGACCTAACAATGACAGGCTGTTTGTGCTCTACTGTATCTGGGACTTCACTTGGAAGAACCTATTCTCTAAAGTGGGTGATGATGGCTGTGACGAGAAGGGATAGGTGTCACACTATGCCACAAAGGCTTCTTCACAGCCTGGTAGCTGCATTTAGAAGACTTGGTGCATTAAGAGCTGTGGGTAGCTGGCTGCATCCCATTTTACCTTTATGACCTTGGATATCTAGCAGTGCCATTTCTATTGCTGAATGAGCCTTTTACAAAGGTCCACTCTTTACAAAGTTCCACTCTGGCTCAAGGGAGGAATAGTGCACTTTAACTCATCAGTATCATGTTGTGAGAAAAACATATCAGATAGGATATATGCATGCAGTCATCTTTGGAAAATATAATGTGCTCCAAATTTGTCTTTTAATTTTCCTACTTATCTTTTTCAGATTCCAAGCTTAATGTGTACTTTTAATAGATTGGTGTTTGTTTTCCATACAAACTATATATATGTATATATATACATATATATAGACACTATACATGTATACATGCATTAAATTCCCTTTAAAACAAATCACAAGCTATGGAGTTGGAGTAATAATACAGTGGGTAGAACATTTGCCTTGCATGTGACATGGGTTCTATCCCTGGCATCCCATATGATTTCCTTGGCCCACCAGAAGTCATTTCTGAAGGCAGAGCCTGAGCACTGCTGGGTTTGGCCCCAACTGCCCCCAAATCACAAGCTATATTTTTTTTACAGCTTGCTATTTTACTCATTGTTACATGATGAATAGAGTATTATGTTAATACATATGAAATCACCTAGTCCTTTTTAATGCTAATTGTAATGGTATAGCTGTATAATAAACAATCTTCCTTTTGTTGTTATTATTTGGAGGTGATGCTTGACACAGTATTCAAGCATTGTGCCCAAGGCCAGAGAGATAGCATGGAGGAAGGTGTTTGTCTTGCATGCAGGAGGTCGGTGGTTCGAATCCCGGAATTCCATATGGTCCCCTGAGCCTGCCAGCAGTGATTTCTGAGCATAGAGCCAGGAGTAACCCCTGAGCACTGCCAGGTGTGACCCAAAAAAAAAAAAAGTTGTACCTAGTGGTGCTTGGTACAGTATCATATAAGACTATGATGCTGAGAATCAAACTTAGTGTTCCTGCATGCAAAGCATACCCTCAACTCATTGACTCTCCAGTCCCTTGATCAGTTTTCTATTAATGTACATTTAATTATTTTGGTCACACTCAGCTGTTCTCAAGTCTTACTCTTGACTCTGTGCTTGGAATCACACCATGCTGGACTCTCAGGGTCATATGTGATGCCAGGATCAAAACTAGGTGAGCCACTCACCTTACCCACTGTACTATCTCTCCAGTTCCTCATTTTCATTTTCTAAATTATGACAAATTAGTGAATCATAGAGTATCTTTAAGACAGAAATGTTGGGGCCAGAAAATATTGTGTAGCCCCAGAGGCTCCTAAACAGTTCAGAGTGGCCTGAGTATCCCTGGTACTGCAGGGCCTTAGCGGCATCACATCCTCAGGTACATTTGGATGAGAATTGCCAGTGGAATCTCTGGATTTTCTGAACACCTCTTAGCAGGCATCACTCACCCTAAAAAATAGAACTTTTCTATTCAGAGGGTATATAAGATACTATTTTAAATCAAGACTAGAGCTCTTAAATGACTAGTGTCATTATTATAAGATGACTTTCCATTAACCAGGATACACAATTTGTTTTTCAAATGTACAACTCTCACCAACATTAACATGAGAATGAAAATTTACCTATTTATTCTTAGATTTAGATTAGGTGTAACCAGTCAGGACTGAGGTCTGCCACAAAGCATAGCCTTGTGCAAAAGCAACCTGGTTCAATCTCCAGCATGGGCTAGGGATGGGAGTGGGGGAAGATAGAAGAGAAAAAGGGAACCTCTTAGTTAGTTGGAAAATGATGGCTGCAGGAAGTTAATGGTAAAGAAGAGAAGGACAGGCATGGATTCCCATTTTCACCTCAGGCTGGTATGACATTGGATGTAGAATCTTCAGTCTTCACCCTAGAAAGAAGCTTATGGGAAGATGACAGCAAACAGGAAACCAGCCTGACATTTTTTTTTTTAAAGTGGGGTGTGTGTGAGCACAGACGCAAAGGGAACAATGAAGGTGACTACTTGCCAGACAAATGGACTATATGGATGATACCTGGTTACAGTAACAGGACTGTGATTCCTGCTTTCCAGCCACCCTTTCTTCACAAATAGGTGGCTTTCGATTTGTCCTGAGATTCTTTTGCTTACAGAGAAAGGTTATTCAAATCTTCGTCAGGAAGGCAATTCTGACATATGGTACATTGTGGAGAAACCTGAGGACAGCATGCTAAGAGAAATATGCCAGTCAAAACAGGACGAATATCACACGATTCTACTTGCATGAAATAGCTTGAAGAAGCAAATTTATAAAGCAGATTAGAGGTACCACCAGGGTGGGCTAACTAGGGGGAACTTAATGGGTATGGAGCTTGCGTTTAGGATGAGAAAAAGTTTTGCAAATAGATAGCAGAGAGTTTTGCAAATAGATAGCACAACATGTAGAATGTAATTAATGCCATGGAATCATACATTTATAAAATGGTAGAAATGACATCTTTTGTGTTCTCTCTTTGCACACCAAAAACAAACACAAAAAATATCTTTCTTGGCTGTAGCAGGAGAGGTTGGAGTTCTGTCAGTGTTCCCAGGGTTTTGCCTTCTCTTTTGTTTTTAAAAGAACAATCTCTATTTTTAGGATTGTTTCACACAAAAGCTCCATGTGGGTGTGGGAAGTACTCCCAGCTGCCCTCCCGTTCACAGAAACCCACATGGAAGCCTAGCAAGTTATTTAAGGTTTAGGAAATATGCCAGATTAGAAATGGAGATAATTTCATCTCTCTGCATGTTACTTTCTCTCTCCCAGCAGGTGCCCCCTTCTTTCCCCGGAGGCCTTATTTCACCCAGTGGAAAGGTCGCTCCAGGCCCCCCACTTGCCTAGGGTGGGTCTCCGGAGTCTCAAGTGTGGATAAGCGGGCTTTGGGGTCCCAGGGCTCATTCTCTCGGTCTCGTTCGTGTCCAGCTGTCTTGCACCTGTCCAGGAGACTCGGGGCGAGCGTGGGAACCCCAGCTTTCCGGCTCCCGGGCGCCCCCACTGATGGGGCGGTGCGAGATTGTAGTGAGTGCCACGCGGAGCTCTGGCCATCATGAGCCCAAAACCCCAGTGCCGGGCACACCAGCTGTTTGTACTACGGAGTGGAGGAAGCAGGGATGAGGGGGTCACATTGGACCTAAGGCGTGCAGAGTCCCCCACCTCTAGCTTCCCTGCACCCAGCGTGGGAACAGGGCTTTGAAAACTAGACCCCCAGATTCGAGACACCCCCACAGTTAAGGCTAGCACAGCCTGTTGGCTTTCCCTCCTCGGCTCCTCTCCAGGATATGCGTTTCGTCCCCCGGACAGCCTGGCGGGACCCTGCTTGGAGGAAGTGACTGCAGGGTGCAGGCGGGACTGAGGGGTGCCGCCCTGCACCTGCTCGGCCACGTGGCGAGGCGGGGTGCCCGGAGCAGGTGTCGCGGGCGGGCAGGGGTGTGGGTGCAGAGTACCGGTTGGTCGGTCCCTGGCTCCTGCTCTTCTGTAAGGAGCTGTCCCGGCGGGGGTCCCCGAACCCCCTGCACAGGTACCTGTCCTGACACTTGCTTGCCCGCCTTCGCTCGGTTGGGAGGGGCCGGTTGGGAGGGTTTTCCCATGGGCTCGTGGTATACAGTACCGTGGGGGATGCATGGCTGGTGGGGGCCTGGGCTGCACCCTTTGGGGTTCACCTTCTTGATGGGTGATTATCAGGGAGCCCAGAGACGGGGACAAAGCGGCATAGTCCCTCAGCAGGTGTCTTTTGC
>PVKC010011764.1:0-24423 GCA_004027635.1 Crocidura indochinensis | reverse complement strand
CTGCCGGGTGTGACCCAAAAACCAAAAAAAAAAAATAAATAAAATAAAAAAGAAGGGGCCGGGCGGTGAAGCTGGAGGTAAGGTGCCTGCCTTGCCTGTGCTAGCCTAGGACATACCGCGATTCGATACCCTGGTTTCCCATATGGTCCCTCAAGCCAGGAATGACTTCTGAGCGCATAGCCAGGAGTAACCCCTGAGCGTCACTGGGTGTGGTCCAAAAACCAAAAAAATAAAATAAAATAAAATAAAATAAAAAGAAATAGGGGATGGGAGAAAAAAAAGAAAAAAAAGGAATAGGGAAAACTGCCGCTACATAAGAAAATAGATAATAAAAATTATATCTACTCAGTAAAAACATCTAAAAATATTTGAAGGAGATAAACATGTCCCCTTTAATCTATGGGACATAGCAAAAGCAGTATTTAGGGGGAAACTTATAGCATTACAAGCCTACACTTGGAAAGAAGAAAATGATAAAATCAGCAGCATAAAGGGACATCTTAAACATCTGAAAATCAACAGCAAAGGAACCCAAACACAAAACCAGAGCAGAAATCAACAATATAGAAACAAAGAAAACAATACAAAGAATTTATGAGACCAGGAACTGTTATTTTGAAAGAATAAACGAGATAGACAAACCACTGTGGCAAGACTCACAAGGAAAAAAAGGAAAACACTCACATAAATAAGATCAGAAATAAAAATGGAGAGATTACAACAGAACCCCAAGAAATTTAAGACATCGTGAGAGCTTATTATTAACAACTGTATTCAGTTAAGCTAGAGAACCTAGAGGAAATGGACAGATTTCTGGAAAAATATCATCTCCTGATACTTAAATGCAGAGGAAGTCGAAAGCTTACACAGGCCAATCACATGTATGGAAATTAAAACAGTAATTAATAAACTCCCCAAGAACAAAAGTCCAGGACCAGACAGGTTTACAGTGAGTTTTATCAAGAGTTACTACCATAGATCCTTAGATTCTTCCAAAATATTGAAAAGACGGGAGCCCTCCCTGATACCTTCTATGAAGCTAATATGCTCATTCTTATTAATTGTTCTATCTCTCTGATCCATTAAGTATTTCTTTGTTGTTGTTGTTGTTTTTGGGCCACATTCAGTGGCACTCAGGGGTTACTCCTGTCCCTGTGCTCAGAAATCGCTCCTGGCTTGGGGGACCATATGGAATGTCGGGAATCAAATTGAGGACCATCTTGGATAAGCCGTGTGCAAGGCAAATGCCCTACTGCTGCACTATCGCCCAGACCCCCATTCAGTATTTCCTTAAAAGAAAAGCTCTTTGAGGGGGTCAGAGTGATATCAGTGTGGTAGGGCATTTGCCTTGCATGTGGCCAACCTGGGATGAACCTAGATTCTATTCCCGGAATTCCATATGGTCCCTCAAGCCCACCAGGAGAGATTTCTGAGCATAAAGCCAGGAGTAACCCCTGAGTGCCACTGGGTATGGCCCAAAAACCAACCAAACAAACAAACAAACAAGCAAAAATTTATTTGAATTCTTTTTATATTGGGTCAAACCCAATAGGCTTGCAGACGACTCCTGGCAGTGCTTGAGATTATGAAATGGCGGATCAAAGGTAGGGTTACCACATGAATAAATTGTACCCTGGCTCTTTGACTTCTCTCTCTCTCCACTATTTCTATTCTTTTATTGGTTACACTTAAATTTCTGAGAGAGACACTGGACCTAATAAGAAAGCAATCATCACACCTTTTTGCTTTCGAAATGAAACAAATATTGTTTGATATTTAAACTATGACCATTGTCTTCTACTTTGTTGGTTTGCTTTGGGAGCCACATCCAGTAGTCCTCAGGGCTCCGTGCTCAGGATTCACCCCTGGTGGGATCAGGGGATCACATGTAGTGCCAGGGATTGAAGCTGGTTCTGGCATGTGCAATGCCATATCTTGTCATATACTTCCAGCTCTCATCGCCTTCTTATTTTGAGCTTTTTGTAAAAATTATTTTAATGTCTTTAAATTACTCACTATAATATTGTTGTCATGATTTATTTGTGTCTACTCTACCAATTTGTCATTGTTTATTGCTTCATATTTCTTTTTCTTTATTTTATTTTATTCTCCTGAAATTACATTTTTAATCCTTCTCTTATTATAGATATTTAATAGTAAACCCTCTTAGTTTGAGTTTGAGAAAAAGTAGTTTTTCTCCTTTAACATCTAACTGGGTATAGAATTCAAGTCACTGAATAATTAAATACTTTACTATTGTCTCCTGCTATCCCTAGTTGCTGTTGCCTAACTGGTCAATGATAGGGCTTTGTTTGTATTTAAGCTTTTATTTTTATTATTATTATTATTATTATTATTGGTTTTGGGGCCACACCCGGTGACTCTCAGGGATTACTCCTGGCTATTAGCTCAGAAGTCGCTCCTGGCAGGCACGGGGGACCATATGGGGAACTGGGGGATTGAACTGCGGTCCGTCCTAGGTTAGCGCAGGCAAGGCAGGCACCTTACCTCCAGCGCCACCACCCGGCCCCGTATTTAAACTTTTAATTTTGATATTGTGATTTTAATTTTCAATTCCATTTTCAACTATGAGTACATTCTCATAATTGTTAGATACGTGGGTTTTTTCATTTAATTTTTAAATTTATTATTAATTATGTGAACAATGATGCAAAGAAAGAGGACAAGGTAAAGTTACAGTGAGAGGGCAATCATCCAAAAACAGAGTTCTCAGAAGAAATCCCCCTGCTGACAACTTAATTTTGAACTTACAGTCAAAGAACATTAAGAAAAATAAAACCGAACCCATGTACAATTACTTTGTCCCTCAAGTCCCCAGATTATAGTACATTATAACATTTCTTAGCTGTACACCAAGCAATCTAAAGCCATAAAAATTATGTAACTACTTAAACTTGAAGACATAGTAGTTTTTTACATTTCCATGCACATGCATATTAATTTAAGTTAACCTCAAAAGTTTAAGTGTTTTTTTTTAAAGGTTTAGAGTCAAAGGAGCACAGTAAAAATGGTGTTAGAGTGGCGATACGTGTTTTTTTTTTAATAAAATTATTGGTTTTGTTTTTCATTGATTTTATCTGGGCTACTTTCTCCTTTTTACAACTTATAAGCATTCTTCATATGTTCTAGAACTTAATCCTTTGTAATTCGTGTTTCCAAGTGTGTGCCTTTCTATCTCATTATTAATGAAATCTCTGAATAACAAAATGTTCTCTACTTACTATACCCTAAACTCCAATATATATATACCATATATATAATTATAATAATTAGAATATAATTATATTCTAATTTTGTTATAGTTTTATCTTTTGCTTTTGGCGGGGAATTGGAGGTACACACCTAGTGGTACTTAGGGGTTACTCCTGGCTCTGCATTCAAAAATAGCTCCTGCCTCAGGGGACCATATGGGATGCAGGGGATCGAACTTGCATTCGGCTTGAGTCAGCCATGTCAAGACAAATGCCCTACCACTGTGCTACCACTCTGGCCCCAAAGTTTTGGGTTTTATGGGATTTTTCTGTTTAGTTTTATTTTTTTATTCTAGTGTTTAATTTATCTTCATTTGTTTTTATGTAGGATACAAAACAGGAATTAATTTTAATTTTCTTTCACATGGCTAACTGATGGTACCAATATTATTTGCTATAGTCCATTCTTTTTCATCTGTTTCCTAGGATGATCTAGACTGTTCTATCATAAATCTAGTGTCCATATCTATCTGCATTTGTTCTAGGCACACATGCTTATCAGTTCCTTTGTTGACAGTACCAATCACTTGTCTTTTTAATCGCTGCTGCCTTTTCTTTCTATCTGGTAGGGCAAATCCTTTCCTCTTCATCTTTTAAGAAAAATTTCATGTTTTTATGACCATTGTGCCTTACATATAAATTTATTTTTATGATACATCCTTGTAGTAATGAAATTGGCTCATTGGTGCCAAGTTTCCACCCAAGGCTTGCCTGGTCCCTCTGAGAAGTGATCTTTGGGGCTGGCGGATAGAGCATGTAGTAGAGGCCAGAAACAGGCCAGCCTTGGTGTGTTAAACCTCTTGTGCTGAGCCTGTGAAGAACCTCCACCCTTCCACCACTGTCACTTTCATGGTGAAATCCTAGAGCAAGACCAGATGTGGCTGGAGAAGGCCATCTTTGGTGGGTTATACCTTCTTCCTGAATGTTGGAGTAATACTACACAAATAAGCTCATTTATTCAGTTGGATTATTAGAAGTCCTCATACCTATGACACCATTGTAATTGATTTTGCAGCTACATTTTTTTAAAACTTTCTGTCCATTCAACTAAGCTTTTGGGGAATTGGGGAGAGAACCACACTTAGAAGTACTCAGGTATTACTCCTGGGTCACACATGGGTCCATGTGTTGCTGGTGCTGGAAATTGAACTGGGCCTCCTGGATATAAAGCCTGTACTTCAGTCCTTTGAGTTCTCTCCCCCTCCCAGTGAAACTGTCATCAATTGATGTAATAACTGTACCTCTGACCTTTGGTGGTGTGGGCAAGTAGGGTGGTGGAGTAGGAAATGCACGGAGAACCATGAATTGTGCAACAAATTAAAAACAAACTACCACATCTTGCCAATGTGACCTTGGAGTAAGGACTTGTGCAAAGGCTGAACTGAGGTTTGTAGAAATTTCAAAGCTGTGTCTGACCACATAACCTCAACACAGAACAGAGCCAGGCTACAACTTTAACTTCTCTCTCACTTGCTAATCGTTTTCAACTTTCTCTCTTTGTCAAATTCTAACCTGGAATCATAAAGGGAAGAGTAATTTTCTGGCTTTAAAGTTAAGGCTGTGTCACACTGGCAATAGAAAATGAGGGCCAATGGAATAAAGATGCATGTTATGGGTTTGAGAGATAGTGCAGGGGTTAAGGCATTGCCTCACACACAGCTGACATACTGGAGAAGGAGAAAGGAGAAGAGAGAGGAGAGGAAGAAAAAGGAGGGAAGGAAAGTAGAAGGAAGGAAGGAAGGAAGGAAGGAAGGAAGGAAGGAAGGAAGGAAGGAAGGAAGGAGGGAAGGAAGGAGGGAAGGAAGGAAGGAAGGAAAGAAGAAAAGGAAGGGTGAAGGGAAGATGGGGAAAGGAAAGGGGAGAGAAGTGGGGAGGGGAGGGGAAGAAAGGAGATGAAGGGGAGAGAGAGGTAGGGAGGGAAGAAAAAGAAAGGATGGACAGAGGAAGGGAAAGGGAAAGGCAAGGGAAAGGAAGGAAGTAGGTGAGGGATGGGGAAGAAGGGAAGGGTGCTCTTTGCACAATTACATCTTTGCTGCACTCAGGAATTCACAGTGGCTCCCTTTCTTCGGAGTGATCTTGTGTTCAAAACCACTTTAGGAGCTCCTTATGGTGCCCCTATGGTAAACCTATGGTGGAGAATCAGTATTTTATTCTACTTAACCTGAGGTCTTAGTTGCTAGAGATTTATTCCCTACACAGACTATGCTAGATAGTTTGTCACCTCTCCATTCCTTAGACCTCTACCCCCATAATTTAGAAGTTTATTCATTTCGTTTCTAGTACTGGGGATTGAACTCAAGGCCATATACATACAAGTCAGGTGTTCTGCCATTGAGCCACACCCAGCTCTTTACTATTGTGTCTTCCCTCAGTTTCTGTCCCCTAAAGATTATCTTCCTTGCTTTTGAATATAGTGTTGCTTTGGAAAGAATTTGGTTCAAAAACAAAAGAGAGGAAGGAAGGAAGGAAGGAAGGAAGGAAGGAAGGAAGGAAGGAAGGAAGGAAGGAAGGAAGGAAGGAAGGAAGGAAGGAAGGAAGGAAGGGAAAAGAAAAATCTTTCATATTCTATCCAGAATTTCTTAAGTGTTTGTGTAAGGGTTTCCAGGTTATATATCAGTGAATTCAAACAATAAACCTTAGTGTTTCTTTTTTGATCCCTTGTGTTTCTTTGCCTATCATAATTCCTACAGGGAGGGTACAGTCTCTTCTCTGAGTTGGGTCTTTGTATCTCCTGCTGACTGAGATTGCAAAGCCTCTGGGCCTTCCCTCAGGCTGGTACAGACAGAGACCTTCATATAAACAGGTCCTCCAATCAATCAGAAGAGTCATCTTTACTGACAAGGAAACTGGACCAGCAGGTCCTTGACTTGGTAACTTAGTGCTGACTGAAAAGACTGGTAAATCTTTTTTATTTATAGTATTGTTGTTATGTTTCTTCCTTTTTCCTTTCTTCTCTTAAACTGATATTTATAGCCTCTAGAAGAACTCCTCCCATTTTTTGCTTGTTTGATTTTTGCTCCATTTTATTTCTTCTAACAGAACCACATAATTTGAACCATCTAATTTCGCCTCACAAATTGAGAGGGAAATAATGGAGGGTACCAAGACCAGGCAGCCCTATGAACAATAAGTAGAAATAAAAAAAATGATCAGACTTAAACACCAAATCCAAAGCCAACAACAACAGAATTGAGACCCAATCTACAACATGCTAGACACAGAGGGGACCACTTATACTAGCAATCCGGGTGGTAAAGGAGGGGGATATGGGATGCATGCTGGGAACAGCGATGGAGGGAGGACAATATTGGTGGTGGGAATGCCCCTGACTTAATGTCACTATGTACCTAAAAAATTACTGTGAAAGATTTGTAATACACTTTGGTAAAAAAAAAAAAAAAGATACTTTTTAGTTTCTACCATTCACTCCTGATCTGTTTCCCATGAATAAGCCCTCTGCTGCAGTCCTAAGAAAACTTTTGCCTTGGATCTTATCTGTTTGGAGAGAGTGCTTTCTTTCTCTCTCAGTCCTCCCTCTGTACAAAACTAGAGTTTCCCATCCTCAAAGTTACAGGCTTATCTAGGTGGCAGCAACTGAGAATGTGGGACAGGGTGGCCAGTAAGGAAAGAGAAATGTTCTGTGTCTACAAATCCCCACCTATGTGGCCTGTGTCATTGTTGGTTTCCATCTCCCACCCCCTTTCTTTTCATCTGAACCTCTGGTTAGAGGCCAGTGGCTTTAACAAAAATGGCTTGCTTGACTTATTTTTTGTGGGCAGCAAAGACAAACTATGTCCTACCTTGAACTCGGCCTGGCTGAGGGTTGCACTCACTCATGGCAGCTATGGGGAAGACCTGAGCTGGGGCCCCTCTGTCCTTGGCATAGAAACCCTTCTGTAGAACTTGGACAATTCATTTGCCTTTTCAGGGTCTGTTTTCTGAGCTGGAACTAAAAAGGATGATGTTGAAGGGTCTTTCTAGCTCTGATAATGAGGTAAAGAATCAAGCAAAGTACTAATGAGGAAGAAACGAGGGGAGGGGATAGGAGAGGAAGGGAAGGAAGATGGGAGGGGAGGGGTGGAGAGGGGAAGGGAGAAGAGGGGAGGGCAGGGAAGAGGGGCCAGAGAGTGCAGTGGTAGGGCATTTGCCTTGCATACAGCTGATCCAGGAGGGATCCAGTTCGATACCTGGCATCCTATATGGTCCCTCAGCCTACCAGGGGCGATTTCTGAGTGCAGAGCCAGGAGTAACCCCTGAGCACCATGGGGTGTGGCCCAAAAACCAATCAATCAATCAAGTTAAGGGAGGAAGGAAGGAAGGAAGGAAGGAAGGAAGGAAGGAAGGAAGGAAGGAAGGAAGGAAGGAAGGAAGGAAGGAAGGAAGGAAGGAAGGAAGGAGAAAAAGAAAACAAGAAAGGAAGGAAGAAAGGAAGAAAAAAGAAGAAAAATCTGTGGTCTATCCAGAATTTCTAGATGTTTGTGTAAAGGCTTGCAGGTTATGTATTCCAGATTCCAGAAATCTAATCTGTATGGGTCTGATGCACATTTGACCATGTGAAGGTGGGGCAATGAGGTCCTGTTCCCTCGAATGTAGGTGGCATCTTGTGGAAATCTCAAACGAGGAGTTTGTGTATTCAGGATGGAGATATAGATCTCACTTATAGAACTATCACAAATGAGAGAACTAGAGACCGTGCCTGTCCATTTCCAAAGACCATGAGGTGACCATTACAAGTAACATTTTCAAAAACTTTCTAGAAACACAACAAATCACTTATGCTGTAACAGCAAGCAAAAAAGCAGGACACAATGTTGTTCTGGGATACATGACAACACAATAGGTGAAAAGGACAAAGAGCCAAGAAGGCTGGAGGGAGAAGCAATGGGTGGTTTTTCTCAGAGAAGAGGTTTTACTTATCTCTTTGTTTTTTTCATACTTCCTGTAGTGAGATTGTAACCCTTTGCAAAATGGCCACTGATCTGCATGAAATGTGTATTTTAAGGAATATATATATATATATTTTGGTTTTGGGGCTACACCCGGTGACGCTCAGGGTTTACTCCTGGCTATTAGCTCAGAAGTCGCTCCTGGCAGGCACGGGGGACCATATGGGGAACCGGGGGATCGAACCACGGTCCGTCCTAGGTTAGCGCAGGCAAGGCAGGCACCTTACCTCCAGCGCCACTGCCTGGCCCCCTATTTTAGGGAATATTTTATTTTGTACTGCAGGAAGATGGGAGACCTTCTTTCTGAGTCATGCTTCCTGGGACATGTGTCCAAGGCAGGGTTTTGATGATGATATAGGAACCACATAGATAACTGATAACTGCTCACAAAACAGAAGCTGTAGAGATTAGAAAACAAGGATGGAATTGGAGCTGGGGACGTGACTCAGTGGTAAAGAGAGGCCTTGTTTATGTAAGGACCTGGTTCCACCACTGCCACCATCATGCACACACTAAAGAAAAAGTAGATCAAATCAGGTCCATGCTCTGAAAAAGTCCTAGGGAAAATTAGACAGAGAGGATGCGGGAGACAGAAGCAGCACTACTAGGAGTAATTTCACATTGGCAAGGACCCTGCTTTTGGATGTGTGAAGAGAGAATGGGTTTAAGCTCAGAGCTGGCCACTTGAGGGGCCAATGAGGTATTTGTCACCAGAGAGACCAGATTACGAGCAGAAATCTCGTAGTAGAAACCTTAAGTAGAGAAGCTCTAAGTCCTCGTTCTGTTTATTAGGAGAGGAGGGCCTTGCTGCAAGGGTAGAAATAAATAATACCCACCATAAGTAGTAGATCAGTCTCTCAAATCAGATAACTGGGTTCAAATCTTGCATCTACTAGATTTAACTGTGTTATGGTAGATTGCTAGACCTCTCTGTACCTCAGTTTTCTCATCTGCAAAATGAGCATAGCAAGAGTCTCATAAGTGAGAATGTGGCTTCTAGGCTTGGAGTAGAGCCTTGTTTATAGTAAGAGTTCAATACATGAGATTGGTAGCCATGAATCATTTCCCCAGGCACAAAAGTTTGGGGCCTCCTGCCTCTGACCCTGCTCTCAAATCACTTGCTTCTTCACATGTCAGTAAGTCATGTTTGGACTCAGCATCTGCCACTCAATTTGGTTGAACTAATTTTATCCCGGATGATTTCTGCCAGACTCAACCTTCTTCTCTCCTCTGCCTTCGAATCTTCTGGAACTGCACATTCTCTCAGAAGCTTGCTGTCTCAGCATGGATTCCTTATTCTCCCTCCCCATCTTAGTGCCCAGAATGTCCTAGCGCACCCTGTCTCCCAGGCCTGAGCTGGGTGCCCAGGAATTCCACCCTGCATGGCCAGGTCTAAAGTTTGCCAGTGCATCTGTTTCTAATCAGCACGCCTGGCGCATTCTTTCGGCCAAGCATGCATGCCCTGAGCCTGGGGACTGCGCTAATTGATTGCTAAATGAATCTTGTCATTTCCAAAAGAGGCTTCCAGGCCTGCCCTTTGCTCTGCCTCAGCTCCTCATGGCCCCTGAGAGCTGAAGAATTAACTCATCTGCTGCCCGTGGAGTGAGGCAATGAGGATGGCGACAGTCTGGAACCCCCATTGTGGGGATTCACCAAGAGCCATACACGAGTCCTTGCTCTTTGTAGAAAACCATGACTTCAAAAGTACAGTCACAGTGGATCTCATTTCTATCCCTGAACTCTGTAGCTTGGAGGGGGGGCTCAATCCTGTTGAGTAGATGAGAAAATCAAGGCTCAAGGTTCAGGGGTATAAGTCTGGTGAAACTAGGTCACACCCAGTTTTAGAGGGAATCAGACTATCTTGAACAGCCCTTAGGGTGCAGCTTTTCCCCCATAGCTCTGCCCATAAACAGTGAGTGCCCAGCTGACCTGTATGTGCCCTGGGAGAAGGCAGAAAGCATGGTATTGGCTGGGGCATTGGGACACTCAAGGGTCTTGTAGCCCGTCTTGCTGTGAGCACCAGGAGAGGAGGATGCCACATGTGCATGGGCCAAAGGGTAAAGGGCCGCTACCCATTCCTTGGCAATAACTGCTTCCTTCCACCCCCGCATCTCAGTATCCTTGTTCCCAGTTCCCCAGGCTCTCAGACACTTAGGAAACAAGTTGCTATCTGTAACCTGCCTACCTGCAGCCTCCCAGTTGGAAAAGAGCTTGTCTCCTCCTGTCTCTCAGCCTTGTCTCTCTGTCCTATCTTTCTGGGACCTTCTACCTCTACCTTCCTGTCTCTCAGGTCTCCTATCTTTCAGACCTTTTGTCTCTCTGTTTTCCTGTCTCTCTGTGTCCTTCTGTCTCTCTACCTTCCTGTCTCTCAGTCCTCCTATCTCTCAAACCTTTTGTCTCTCTGCCCTCTTGTCTCTTTTCTTCTATCTTTCTGGTCCTTTCTCTATCTGCCCTCCTGTCTCTCAGGGCATTCCTGTCACTCTGCCCTCTGGGAACAGGGTCTGCTTAGGACCAATGATCAGTGTTTGGAGTGTAGTGGTGACTCACACAGGTCTTCCCTCATCCTTCCCTCCTGAATCCCTTTTTCTGGCTGAAAAATCCCTGTCTTTGCAGAATTGGTCAGTGAGAACAAGATGGAATTACTCCCTGCAGAGCAATGTCACCCTCTGATACCTCAATGCCTGATAACACTCCTAAATCTGACTTTACATCAACCAAATGGGTGAGAATCTGAGTGTACATACCCTGAGCTAGTTAGGGGATCAGCGCCTGAAAGGTGAATGCTATACTTACATAAATGGTTTGTGCATGTGTGCATTGTACATGTCTGCATGTGTGTGTGCCTCCGTGTAAGTTGTAATCGTTATGGATTCTGGGCTCTACTTTTCTCCATAAGCTTCTTTTGTAGTGCAAACTGCCTAGGAAAGAGCTGTTGCCAAGTCAGGTATGGAGAAGTCTCTTCACTCTGTAAACTGTATCTGAGATTTCAAGTAAGTGTTGGTTTGGCCTATGTGGCTCCATGAACAGAAATGAGAAGAAAGGACTTACCTGATTCCTGGGTGCCTTCCCCCTGGCTCCTCTCCTTGTGTCCCACCATTTCCCCAAGTGATTAAGAGTTTGGTTAAAAGAATAGAGAAAACCTGGGTCTCCTGTTTCTCTCTCCTTAGCTGTCTGGCTTTGGAGAGATTATTTAAGGCCTCTGATCTTACTGAGATTTACTGAATTTAGGATCTAAGTGTGTTTCTCAGCAGGTCACACATGTTAATGGCCCATGAGCATAAACAAATGAGCTCTTCCTGGAGTGCCAAAACAATCACCACATTCTCTGTCTCTTCTCCCCCAGCCACTTGAATTCTCCCCTCAGATGGTTCTTTCAACAGCCTCCTGTGTACCTTGGTGCAGAATCCCAAGATTTCTTCCTTCAAACCCTCCAGGGTCTCTAAGGCACCTGTCACTGTAAATCCTTCTTCCTGAAACCTCTCCTTTCTGGGCTCCACTCCACTCCCTAATCCTATTCTCCTCCCTCTTCAATGGACATCCAGACTCTGTCTCTCCCTGCAGTCTTTTCTTGACCACAGTCCACTGCATTCTCAACCCCAGAAACCTAGGTCTGCTCTTCTCAGCCTGTGTCCAGAGCTTACAGCATGGAAAACCCGCTTTCTGCCCATAGGCTTTGAACCTCCTACTCACAGGCTGATGATAGTGGTGAGTGACCAAGGGCTGTGCAAACTGCTTTTATGTAGTTCCTCATGTGCAGGTCCTGCTGTGCCCTGTCAGGCACTAGAATGGCACATCCCCATATCCTCTTCCACCCGGAAGGAGCTGCTGATAAGTAGGACCAGGCAAGGCCTGATAGGGTGGGGTTTGGGGGTGCTTCGTATAAGGCAAGGGAGCCACAACTCAAAGACAGGCATTGAGAGATAGGGTCAGGGCTGACATTTATTTACCTGTTTATTCTGCTACCTTTCTTGCTCCATGACCATGATCAAATCATTTCACCTCACTGAACCTGAGAGTTTAGTGAGACCTATAATGGCTAAGTTTTAGAAAACATTGCTTAGCAAATTACTGTTATTAGTAGTGGTCATTGGATCCTGACAGAAATGTCTACAGCTGAATTGAGCTGAGAATTCCACCAGTGAAGTAACCTCTCCCCTGTACTCTCTCCTCACAGTTATCTCTCTTCCTCTCTCCCTTGCTCTCTCTCTGTCTTTCTCTGCCTATCTGTGTCTCTCTCTGTCTCTGTCTTTCTCTCTCTGTCTCTCTCAGTCTGTCTCTCCTCATTTCATTGCCTGAATGAGACCATGTTACAAGCCCAAGATCATATCAACTATGTGGGTACAAGGCTGTGTTCCAGAGCTAGGATCCTCTGTTCACTTTGAGGACTCACACAGTTCTCATCTGAGCTGTGGCACGGCTTCCTGGATACCAGCTTCCCAGGGGCAGTAGTAACTGTCTCTTGGCCAGATCTTTGTGGCCTGTCTTACACAATCAATACCTGTAAGCACATCCAGGCACTGTGGCAACCTGTTTCCCAGAAAAGGTAATCCCAGGAGAACTGGGGGGAAGGGACTGGCTTGTGGGTTGTCCTTGGACTGATCAGAGCTGCCAAGCCCCTCTAGGAAACCTGCCAGCCATGACAGTTACATCTTTTCTTCCCTTTGGTACAACTGTTGCTGTGTGGCCCAGGGATCAGACTCTGGTGAACACGGACAGCACTTTGGAGCAGAGGGTTCCTGGGGCTGAGATACCTGACAGGATTGGCCTCCTTTAATGCTGACACCAGGCCCAGTGTGGATGGGGCCATTTTAACTTTCAAGTTAAAGATGAAGAAACTGAGGTTTGTGTGTGCATAGATGTTAAATGGTAGAGCTGGAATTGAACTCAAGTAGTCATGCTCTGCTGTCTGAGTGTTGGGCCCACATCACAGTAGGGTAGAATAGGAGGGTCCCCAACCACCAGGCACCTCATAGTTATGTGATTGGTTGGGCCTCTTCCCTCTAGCTCTCCTCTATGCCATCTCTTCCTCCTTCCCTTTCTCTCCCTGTCTTCTCTTTCCTTTCCCTCTCTCATTCCCTCTTTACCTTCCTCTCTCACTATAATTCCTGCCCCCACCAATCTGGCCTTCTTCCCTAGTTCTGGAACCTGCCTTCCTTCTCTGCTTTGCAATGCTGCTGGAGAGGTTGGCAGGGTAGAGGGGGCCATATCCACACCTATTCTGTGGCTCAAGCTCCTCTTTGGCAGGCCGAAGCTGAGCTGGCTGTGAGTTCATGTTAACATTTCAAAGATTTATTTTGCTCTCTGAAACTTCTCTTCCTTTGCTTCACACTGTTTATTGAAATGGTTCATAGGATACTGTTCAAGACTAAAACAAAAGTCAATAGAGAAATGTTTATGGATAGCGGTGGGACCGCTGCCTCACAGCCATTTTTGAAAACGCTTCTCTTAGGTGATCAGAAGCGGCAGGCCCTGCACAGTGCCGGGGCTCATTCTCTTGCTGAATTCTGCAGTTCCACAGACTGCTTCCTGAACAATCAATCTGATGATTTTCCTCCTGGAAGGGTTGCTGACCTTGAGCCAGGCCTCTTTCAGACCAGTTCGCTTGGGAGTCTCAAATCTTCTGGCAAGTTCTGTAATTAGCATCGAGTTCTCATCCCTTTATACCTGTCCAGGATTCTTCGCAGCTTCCAGTGGCCATGTAAGCATTTCCTTGATAAGGCATTGGTGTCATAGGCTGTGGAAAGGAACCAACAGTGTATATCTAAGAATTCTTTTCCCCAACACCCCCACTGCTGGTTTTTCAAAGGATGTGCTCTTAACTGTTTGTACAAGGCACAGCTCCCAAAGAGGCCCAAGGAGTCCAAGGAATTGGGCAGTGTTTGGAGCAGCCAGCCTAGCTGGAACTAAGAGGTTTTAGGTAGGGCAGGAAAAGGTTGACATAGATTCTGGTGATGTCTCAAAGGTGGACGAAAAGAGGAGGCTGTGAACAACTGGGTTAGGGTGCTGGCAGTGCAGGAGGTGCCATGTGGTAGGTGGCATATAGATGGTGACTGTAGGTGTAATGTAGATGGTTTCACACACATGGTGTCATGCAGATAACCACAGGTGTGCAAGAGAAGGCCTTCTGGAGGTGATGCAGCTCATAACTATAGGTGACATACATTGTTGCATGATGTGGGAGATATAGGTGTCTTACAGTCCATGATGTGAGAGGTGTCATACAGGTAGTATTTTGAAGGTCAAACAGGTGAGCCTGTTGGGGTTGGAAGAGATACCCACAGTCAGGCAGGAAAGGAATGTGAGTGTGTTAAGCCCCTTCCTGGTGGGGGTGGCTCTTGTTGCACTGAGAATGGGTTCCAGGAGAGAGAAGCCACGGGGGACTGTATAACCCCATGGAGAAGTGTGCAGAGCAGAAACAGTGTGGACTGGGGGCCTCTTCACAGGCCAGGTTGTGTCTTCCTCTCAGGTTTATGATAGTGACAGCACAGCTTGGTGTTGGGCTCTGAACCTTCTTTTTCAAGTGTTAAGTTAAACTTTAAGCTTAGAAATAAGGGGACCAGGGACCCGGGAAATAGCATGGAGGTAAGGCGCTTGCCTTTTCATGCAAAAGGTCATCAGTTCGAATCCCGGTGCCCCATATGGTCCCCCGTGCCTGCCAGGAGCAATTTCTGAGCATGGAGCCAGGAGTAACCCCTGAGCACTGCCGGGTGTGATCCAAAAAACAAAACAAACAAAAAACAAAAAACAAAAAAAAACAAAAAAAAAAGAAATAAGGGGACCAGAAAGTACAAAGAATAAAGCACTATTCATTGAATTTTTTTTAATACTTATTTATTTATTTTGGCTTTTGGGTCACACCTGGCAGTGCTCATGGGCTACTCCTGGCTCTGTGCTCAGAAATCATCTCTGGCAGCCTTGAGGGACCATGCGGGATGCTGGGAATCGAACCCAGATCCATACCAGATCAGTCAAATGCAAGGCAAATGCCCTACCACTGTGCTATCTATTCATTGAATTTTATTCAATCCCCAACACCACATATGGTCCCCCCAATTCCTGCCAGAAGTGTTCCCTGAGCAAAAAATTAGAAAGAAACCCTAAGCACCACTAGGTGTAGCCAAAAAAGATAATCAAAAAAAAAAGAAAGAAAGAAAGAAAGAAAGGAAGGAAGAAAGAAAGAAAGAAAGAAAGAAAGAAAGAAAGAAAGAAAGAAAGAAAGAAAGAAAGAAAGAAAGAAAGAAAGAAAGAAAGAAAGAAAGAAAGAAAGAAGAAAGAAAGAAAGAAAGCAAAATTTAGAAATAAGAACTACATTTTTATGCTTGAAATAGAAATAGATAAACAGCAAATTCTCTCTACAGTCTGCATTCTGTAAGGCATTTGCCTTGCATGTGGTCAACCGGGGATCAATCTCAGATGGTTCCTTGAACACAGACAGAAATTATTTCTTAGTGCAGAGCCCGGAGTAAGCCCTGAGCATTGCTGGGTGTGGCCCCCAAACAAAACAAAAGCCACTTTTAAATATGCATTTGAACCCTCTTCACCTCCCCATCCCACTTAAACACTCTAAAGATAGAATACATCCATTGTGCTGCAACTTTCCACTTGCTCCTTTATACATGGGGGCTGTGCAAAAGTTTTATCCCAGGAGAAGTCTCAGAGCCCAATCAGCACTCCTGGCAGTCAGAATGGGAGATTAGTTATCTTTATTTTGTTTTGTTCTCTTTATTTTATTTTATAAACTCTATTTTGTTACTGAGAAAATGCCAGTGAAAAGTTAAGGAATTTGTCTTAAAATTTGGGGGCAGGCATATGACAGAACTGGGATTTGAACCTTGGGAGTTAGGTTCCATAGTCTGCAGTGGCCTACAGCCCTGGTCTACAGTCCTACCAGGCTGTCTTCTCTTGCAAGGGAAGAGGCCTATCCCTAAAGCATGTGGGGTCAGCATGCAAGTGCTCTGTGCCTTCCATCAAAATGTTAAAGATCAGAAATCAGTAGTCAGGGGTCAGACAGAGTACAAAAATTAAGATGCTTTACTTTTTTATTTTTAAAGGCAAAGTCTTGTTTAATTCAATGATCAGCAGCAATGGAACCACTATGTACAGACAAGAAAAGTTGTCTTATTTTTTGAGCTGTTCATTACTTGGTCTCCTCCTCCTTGGACAGAGTCTTAGTGATTTCATTCTTTGCCTGGAGATGTTCCTCATGGTGCTTGTGTGCTTCCTTGATCTTGGACCTGTGGGCCTTAGCCTGATCAGCCAGGAACTTCTTGCGGGCCTTGTCTGCCTTCAGCTTGTGGATATGCTCCATGAGAATTCTCTTGCATATATATACACATGTGGCGGTCAATCTTCTTAGATTCCCAGTATCTCCTGAGCAGCCGATGCAGAATCCTCATCCTCCTCATCCAGGTTACCTTCTTCTGCATTCTGGCATTGCGCTTACCTATGTCCATATGCCGACCCTTGCAGCATAGCAAAGTATTTTTCCGGCACCGAGCCCAGGAATGGACAGTCACAGGATTCTAGATTATCAACCCATCTTTGATTAACTTCTGGATCTGTTGACGTGAATTTGCATTAGCGATTTCGTTGATTTCATTGGAATCCAACCAAATCTTTTATCCCTCCCCCTCCCTGCAGTGCAGGACGCTGGAGGCCAGCCTCTTCTGAAGCCTGGGCATACTGTAACGTCTGTAAAAATCCGAGATAATAGAATTCTAAAACCAGGAGTTGGTTAAAGCGTTAAAAGGAAGAATATACAGTCCCCAAGATGCTTTACTCTTCTTTTTTTTGGTTTTTGGGCCACACCCGGCAGTGCTCAGGGGTTACTCCTGGCTTCATGCTCAGAAATAGCTCCTGGCAGGCATGGGGGACCATATGGGACACCGGGATTTGAACCAACCACCTTAGGCAAACACCACTGTGCTATCTCTCCGAGCCCAAGATGCTTTACTCTTAATATCACTGCTAAGATCCCTCTTCAGTGTTCCCGAGCGTGAACTCCAGCACTGAAAAATGTAACCCTAAAACACAACCCCTCCCCAAAATAAATAAAGGTGAGTATAAATTACATATATTCTGGCATTAAGTCAACAAACTCATAAAATATGATCCAAACTCCTTTCATTCAAAAATGTCCTGTAACAATAATATAAAACATTAAAAATAAAGTTTAAAATAAGAAAACAGACTGTTTTTGATGTGTATAGGTACTCTTTTTTGAGGGGGAGGTGGTAGAAGTCCTTGGGACACACCCAATAATGCTCAGGGTTTCCTCCTGGCTCTGTGCTCAGGAATCACTCCTAGTGATGGTCAGGAAACATATTTTGTATCAGGGATCAAATTGAAGGTGACCATTTGTAAGACAAATGCTTTAAACCCTATATTATCTCTCTAGCCCTAAATATAAGTTGTTAAGGACTCAGCAATGTTTGGTTAATGGAGTAAAAGTCCTTATCTTCCTAATAATAAACACATTTATTTCATACCATCAATTTTCTTGCCTTGTTTGCACAATCTCTATTTTAGTAATTAATGTTTCCACATGATCTGTGTTCTACTAATGGGGATAGGCCTCCTTTTTAAAAGAAAATGTAGTTCTAAGGCCAGAAACATAGTACAAGGGTTAAGGTACATGTCTTGTTTGTGGCTAACCTCAGTTCAAGTGCCAACACTGCATATTGTCTCTTAAACACCGCTCTGGAGTAAGCCCTGAGTGCTCCCAGTATGGCTCCCAAAAGCCACCACCACCACCACCAAAAAGAAAAAAGTATGTAATTCTAAGGAATTTAGGATATCCCTGACATGGTATCAGTCCCTGGCTCTCAATGTCCCAGTCTTTCCATCCAACACCACTGAGTGTGACCCAAGTAACCCCAAGCATTGGCCTGAAAGAAATAATACAATGTAAGCTCTGAGCACTAAATTGTCAGACACACACTGTTCTGCTAGCATCTTTTGAGGTGGCTCCCAGGGCCCCAAGTACCATTGGGGTCTTCCCTGTTAAAAAAATGTCTTCAGGGGCCCGGGAGATAGCATGGAGGTAAGGAGTTTGCCTTTCATGCAAAAGGTCATCGGTTCGAATCCCGGTGCCCCATATGGTCCCCCGTGCCTGCCAGGAGCAATTTCTGAGCATGGAGCCAGGAGTAACCCCTGAGCACTGCTGGGTGTGACCCAAAAAACAAAACAAAAAAAAATGTCTTCATTAGGGCTGGAGTGATAGCACAACAGATAGTGTGTTTGCCTTGCATGTGGCTGACCTGGGTTCAATCCCCGGCATCCCATATGGTCCCTGAGCCTACAAAGAGTGATTCTTGAGTGCAGAGCCAGGAAGTAACCCCTAAATGCACCCAGTGTGAACCCCCCCGAAAAACCCAAAAAAAGTTTTTATCAAATATGCAAATATAAAACAATATATTTAGTTTATAACAATTATTGGGGGAGGGAGGCTCCCAAACAGTACTCAGGGAACACAGAACCAATCTAACACTAATCCGACCAGATGTTTCAGTGATCCATTCCTAGAGTTCATGGAAATCACTAGAGCCACACAGCAGTGTCTGGGAGACTTCAGGTCTATATCCTTGAGGATTTTCTGTCTGCATCTACTTGAGGGCCATGTGGTGTCAGGGGTCCTATGCTTAAAAAGCAAATGGTCTGTTCACTGTGTTATCTTAGGAATCTCTATTTTTAGCAAATTTATCTTCTAAATCTGGAGAAACCAAATACCTGTGACCAGGATACCTATTTTGTAAATACAAGTATTTTACTGAAATACCTATTAATTTATGTCTTGTCTGATAACTGCTTGCTTTTTTTTTTTTTTTTTGAGGGGGTGATGTTGATGGAGCCAGGGCAAGCCACACACATCTGTGCTCAGGGTTTACTCCTGGCTCTGCACTGAGGGATCACTCCTAGCAGTGCTTGGGGGGGACCATCAGGGGTGCTGGGTATGGAACAAGAACTGGCCATAAGCATTTGTACTAATGATAGTTTTCTTGATCCAACTTCACAATTGAGTAACAAAACCAAATGGCTTGCACAGCCAAAATGTATTACTTTCTGGTCTTTTGAGAAAATGTCTTTATTTCTTATTCTAAATTATTAAAACTTATCTATGAAAATTGGAAGCAAAGTACAAATTATAACCAGTGTCCAAATAGAAATATAACTATATATATATAAAGTTAATACTTATTGATAGTTTGGGAAAATTAAATCATGAAATATTTGCATTAAGCTTAGTGCAACTGAAATTTAGCTCCTACCTAAATGACAAGGTAAAGAATCAGTGCAGGGCTCATCTAGGCTACATTTATATGTTATTATATATATAGCATATATATAGTACATTTATATAGTCACATTAACTATTATTATGAATCAGTTAATATTGCAAAGTGTTTCTTAGCTACCTGTGTAACTCTTGGCAACACCATAGTAACACCTGACTCACTCCAGAGCCACTAATAGGAACTCAAAAAGAATGAAGAAAACAACTCAGCACTGTGGGGAAATGGCATACAGGGAGCAGGACGCATTCCTGCCCTCTGCCAGGAGTGAATCCGTGAGTTTTTTTCACTGTTTCCCTTGGCCTAGTATTTTTGTTCCTAACATTCTCTTTGTACTGAGTCCAGCTCTGACAGCGGCAAACCACACTGATCTTCCTGGCATGGAAGGGAATGCAGAGGGAGCAAGTGGGGTTGTAGAGGCTCCTGGGGGCTGAATACTCTGGCACCAACGTGATGGTTTACAGTGCAACTGTGAGTGCCAGGCCTGAAGGACCGAGTTGGAGAGTTAGAGAATTTATTAATGAAAGTTTTCTATGTTTTATTTGTTTTTAGTTTTTTTTTAGAGCCATACCTGGAAGTGCTAAGGACTTACTCCTGGCTCTGTACTCGGAGTCACTCCTGGCAGTGGGGGACCAGGTTGTACAGGGGTGCAATTCATGTTCTGGTATGCACTCTGGCGCACTGGGCTATCTCTCTGGTCCCAGGTTTAATTTAATTACTAATATTTTTTTTTACTTAGAAGCCACACCTATCAGTGTCCAGTGCTTCCTCCTGGCTCTGCAGTTAGAGAGCACTCCCAGAGGTGCTTGGGGGACCAAATGCAGTACCAATAAAAGAACTCAGGCCAGGACTGGCATGTAGTACAGCAAGTTGGTTGTTTTCTTTACATTCTGCTAACCTGTGTTTGACCCCCGGCATCCTGTATGATTTCCCTGTGCAGGAGTGAGTCCTGAGCAGAGAGACTAGCATAGAGACTAGCCCCTGAGCATTTCCAGGTATGACCTAAAAACAAAACTTATAAAAAAAATTTAAACAAACGAACGAACCCAATCAGCTCTGTGCCTGGCAAACACCTTACTTCTGTATTATGTGGCTTAGAAGTCCAGTGTATTTATAACTTTGTTTAAACACTTTAACTTTAATAAATGTATGGCTTACAAAGTTGTTGTTAATATAGTTGTTTCGGATATTCAATGTTCTTACACTATTCCCACAATTGGTGTGACTTTTGTCCACCGGTGTCCTCAGTTTCCCTCCCAATCCCAAGCTTGCCCGTTTATCAGGCAAGCTTATAATTTATTTTATGTTGCCTGTTACAACTACATGGGTAATGGAATTATCCAAATATCCAAATATACTTCTGCAACCTAAAACATATAAAAATTGTTATGTTTCACAATGGGGTCATGAAAGTCATTGATCGCTGTCTGAGAGTTTGAGCCTTTGTGTTATTATTTTTGTTTATTGAGCTTAGTTGTCTTCTGTGCAATTTTCTCATCTATTTTGTTGTGCTCCTAGCAAATACAATACTGGGTAGTTAGTATTGTGGAATTTGGATGTGTCACATATGCTCCAGGATCTGTAGAATTGAAGCTATTTCCAGCCTGATCCCTCCTGAGAGGTCCCCAGAGTTTTTAGCCTGAAGACCAGTGTACCTACCCATGAATTGCATCGACTTAGCTTGGCATCCCTTCCAAGATTGGTCCTAAAGTTGTGAAGCTGTGCCACTGTTTACATGGTAGCAGCTATGAATGTGGATGTGGCTACTGGGGCTTCTGGCAGTACAGAGGGTCCGGGGAAGGTTGCTTGTCTCCACTCATAGAAGTCCCCAGAGTTTCCAGCCCCCAAGTTTTGTTGTCGTGGCATCTTTATAGAGATTAGCCGTGAAGCAGTGTAGTTGGGCATTTGGCATGGCAGTGACTGTAGGGTATGGGTATGGCTTCTGGGACTTTGGCAGAGCAGGAACTCAGCCTTCCCCCCTCCAAGGGCACCCCAGAGATTTCACTTAAAGTTCAGTGTACCTGTGACTTAGTGGCTTAGTTTACATCTCTTAGTCCTGAAGCTGAGCTGTTGTTTACACTGTAGTGGCTGTGTGACATGATACAAAATCAGTTGAAGTACCATGTAGAATGTCACTTAATCTGTTCCACAATGCCTGGTCCAGTGTGTCTTTCCTGGCTTTCCTTGTCTTCAGTCCTAGTACCCTACCTATATTCAACTTGTGTTCAAGTGGGCAAGCCCTACTGAGCCTGGAAAGAAAGAGAGGAGAGCAAGAGATGAGAGGAAACAGAAGGGAGAGGCAAAAAAAAAAAAAAAAAAAAAAATCCCAAAACCAAGGCATTGTATCTATCTTACCAGGGACTGGTTCAGAATTAACTATTCAAGAAATTCCTTTAACTGTAGTACTTAATGAGAGACAACTGAGGTTTTCTATATGATCCTTATACCAAATGGAGTGCTTTTGTAAAACTAAATAAATTCTTTAATTGAATCACCATGAGAAACAGAGCTAGAAGGTTGTTCATGATTGAGTTTCAGTGAAACAATGTAAAACATCTTTCACCAGTGCACTTTTCCCACTACCAATGCCCCCAGTTTTCCACCAGGCACTCCCCACTGCCCTGTCCCCTACCTGCCTCTATGGAAGGCATTTTTCTTCTTTCTCTCTCTTTCTTTTAGACACAGTGGCTTGCAATATTGTTACTGAAGGGCTGGAGTGCAGAGGGCTTTTCTGTATTGTGTTTCTAGAGTCCCTAGGATATATTCCTAGGAGCTATAGTGCTGGGCCTTTAGGAAGCACAGTTTCTAGTTTTTTGAAAACAATATCTATATTGTTTTCCAAAAAAGACTGGGCCAGTCTATATTTCCACCAGCAGTGAATGAGAGTCCCTTTCTCTCCACATCTGTGCCAGCACTAGTTATTCTTTTTTTTTATTATTAATTTTTTTTTATTTTGGGGTCACACTCGGTGAGGCTCAGGGATTACTCCTGGCTAACTCCTGGCTATGCACTCAGAAATTGCCCCTGGCTTGGGAGACCTTATGGGACACTGGGAGATCGAACTGTGGTCCGTCCTAGGTTTACGCGTGTAGTAAGGCAAATCACCCTACTGTCTGCACCACCGCTCTGGCCCCTATTCTTTTTTTTTTTTTTTCATGGTTTTTGGGCCACACCCGGCAGTACTCCTGGCTGTCTGCTCAGAAATAGCTCCTGGCAGGCACAGGGGACCATATGGGACACCGGGATTCAAACCAACCACCTTTGGTCCTGGATCAGCTGCTTGCAAGGCAAACGCCGCTGTGCTATCTCTCCAGGCCCTGGCCCCTATTCTTGTTCTTTTTGATATGTGTCAGTCTCTGTAGTGTGAGATGGCATCTCGTTGTTGTTTTGATTTGCATATCCCTGATGATTAATGATGTGGAAAGGCATCTGTATTTCTTCTTGGAAGTTTTTGTTCATCTCCTCCCACTTTTGGATGGAGCATTTCAATTTTATGATTAAGAGCCAAAGAATTAGTACATCAGGTAGGACACTTAATTTACAGATGGCCAACCCAGGTTCCATCCCTGAAACCTCTTGAATCTTGTCAGGTCTGATCCCTAAGAACCCCAAATTAAAACAAAAATCATTGATTAGGGAAGTTGTTTATTGAGCTTGAACCCTGAGAATGTTGCCAGCAGTTGATTATGTGTACTCTTTCCTTAACAACCCTTTCATTCCTTCCAGAAATAATTACTATCCTGACTTGAAAAATAATATTTACCTTGCTTCTAATTCCTCAACAATATAAATCTATTTTGCGTATTTTTGGGAAAATAAATTTAAAAATAAATCACATTGTTAAGTGTTTGCTTCTGTATTTATTGTTTGCTCCTAACATTATATTTGCAAACTTTTTGGGTGGTCACATATAGTAAATATAGTCATGATTTGTTTTCCTGCAGACTTGTTCTCTATAAATGAATATGTCACAATTTATTCACTCAGTCCACATATGGAAATTTAAACTGTTTCTAATATTCTGGTTTAACAAGAAACCAGCGATAGTTATTCATCAAACATGATTCCTGGTGCTGAGTTTTAATGGTATTTCATTTAGGCTTCCTCATATTCAACTTTTCCAGGAAATGCAAAATTTTCATGCTAAGCTTATCAAATGCTGAGTTTAACACAGTGGTTCATCTTGTAAGCAGTGTATGAGAGATTTTCTGTATTGCCACATCATATCCTCATTAAAACCTTAGTATAATGTCAGGCTTTGGTTTTCCTTAATATGTATGTAGTACTAGTCCTTGGTGGTTTTAATTTGTAATTTGCAAATTATTAATGTGACTGAACACCTTTTCATGTGCTAATTAGATATTTGGATGCCTAGTCATTTTCTGTGCCAATTTTCAATTGGCTTGTTTATTATTTATACAGTTTTTAATGGCAGTTAATTTTTTTCTCTGTGTTTCACTACATACCATATAAAAGTTGCCATCTTAAGAGTGTGATTAACTGGTATTAAAAATACTTATGTTGTCTGGAGTCAGAGAGACAGCATGGAGGTAGGGCATTTGCCTTGCATGCAGAAGGACGGTGGTTCAAATCCTGGCATCTCATATGATCCCCCGAGCCTGCCAGGAGTGATTTCTGAACCAGGAGTAAACCCTGAGCGCTGCTGGGTGTGACCCAAAAATCAAACAAACAAACAAAATTGTATGTTGTTTTATAACCATCACCATCATCCATTCTCATAACTCTTTCATCTTAGAAATCTGAAACACTTCTACCTATTAGCTCCCCATTCTCTGCTCCCCATCCAGTTATTTATTTGGTTTTGATATTTTTTTCTTGGGTGATTTTGATTGTGAATATTTTTTCTCACTCTTTGAACTGCCTTCTTTCTCTGTTAAGAAGTTTTTTCTTTTT